>JAOBYE010213324.1:0-17118 GCA_025403585.1 Parazoanthus swiftii
TTTTTTTTTCAGGCCTTATTCTCAACTGCTTAAGTTGAGTACTTTACTGCGATGATCCTTCATTTGCTTAAAATGTACATCCGCAGTACAAATATATGAGTTTCATATATTCATTTCATACATAAATATTTGCATGATGAAAGTTTTGAAATTAAGAACGAAATTTTGCAATTGTTAAATGCCTTTTTCCTATTTGAATCACAAAGAGAAAATATGCTGGTTTGACTTTGGCGGAAAAGATGACGTTCAATCAATTCTTGGCCCGGAGCGCGGAGACGAACCGCAATGATCCGAAATGTGACAACAATTGATCCGAAATGTAACAACAATTGTGCATTAGGCGTTGTGGAGTTGTCCACTTTCAGAAACATTTCATAACCGAAACGTTCACAGTCAACAGACATATACAAAGGTTATTACTCATTCAAGGTTGGGTTTTTCAAATGTTATACATAACTGGACCAATCTACGTAACACTATGCATTTGCGTCACCATTTGGTGCTATTTCCAAATTTTCAAAATCATTGGTCGTCATCAGGTTCAGATACAGTCTCAGATCGTTGTACCACACGACGCAGCGGGGCCAACTTTGCCCAATATTACCCGATATAAAAAAATCCGTGTTCAGTATGTTGTTTGTTTTTGGATTTTTTATGATCAGTTACATTCCTTGGTTGATTTTAGGGGTTGTCTCCACTGATTACGTTACACATGCACAATTGGCAACTCCTGCCTGGCACACTATTTTGGCACTTCTTTTCTTAAACTCCTGTATTAATCCTGTTCTGTACTGCTGGCGAATGAGAGAAATTCGTCAAGCTGTTAAGAAAGTTGTGATGGAGATTTGTTCGTGGCATTAACTATTGGTTTTGTCATTATGGCGTAGATTGTTATTTTGTCAATATCCGAAGATCATCCAAATGGTTCCGTGCTAAGTTTCTGCACGGGCTTGAATATTACCGCGGAACATTGTTATTTGTTTTAGATGTTGGAAGAAGATTAGCCGCCATACAATATTATGTAGTAGAAAGCACAAAAAACCCTCTATTAAATCTTGCTTAAAAATGAAACCTTCTTACCTTTATAGAGAGAACGTTTACAGCGGGGGGATCAAACTGAATCCAGGACAAACTCACAATTTTAAAAACACAATAGTTTCAATTGTGTATCGTTGGAAACGAACTGTTCCATAACAATTTTTATCTTTTGGGGGGGGGGGAGTCAACGGATTATCTAATTTCTACACTTAAAACCTCACAATTAAACTTTGACGGAGATCAGGAAGATCTAACAGCGAGGGTTCCACGAAATCGTCGTAAGCAACAATTATGAATATTCTGGCAAGATACAGACAACGAATTAAAAACTCTTTTCTCAAGGGACGATTAGAACAAACATACTTAGTGTTTGCTGCTGGAAAAGTTTGTTGTCATGCATGCCACCACCCAATTTCAGCGTCAAACAATGAGAGTGAGCGTGTTTCAATGAACAGCGGATATCTCTGTAAATGAATGACCATTTTAGTAGTATTGAGGACCTAATGTAATATTGTTTATTGTGGGTAAATATCAGAACGGCATAAATGAAGAGTAAAAAACAATGCAAAGTTGAAGGAATTACAAGAATTTTAACATGTTGTGTTGAGCTGGTATGTCAACTATATTGACACGTTTTTGCCTGGTTTTGACAACATTTTCCTGGAGACTCTCCAATGGTCGTTAATGGTTTTGATTATTGTAATTTAAAAAGAAGTCTAAACTTATCAGATACCTACAATATTAAAAAATGTTTATAATTTTGCTTTGAAAGTTTTTAGTAATTCGCAGTTGTACGATGTTGAATAAACCATTGACTGATATCAGGTTTTTATAATTAATATATCACACTTCAGGAGCACTTTTTCTTTCAAAGTTTCAAACAAAGGTTTATTCCGTTAATAGCGCCAAAGATTACAACAGTGGCTGCTACTCAAACAAATCTTGGCGTAGCTTTATTTGTACAATAATCTTTGATTGACTTGTACGATTTCGTTTCAATTCCCCGAATCGGCAGCAAAGGATATGAAAAAAAAATACCGTATGTCGGAAGTGCACAACAATTGTATATGATAAGAGTCTTTCAATTTAAAAACGATCCGGTCAATGATTAAGCAAGATCTAGGCTCTCGTCAATTTCATTCTATCCAATCTTTAACTCGTAGTTTTAAACGTATGCTCGTCACACAAACAGAGAAGAAAGTTGTTTGATTTCAGTAGATGAGTTGACATTAAACCAAGTCCTGACCCGGTCCCTTGAGAAGTTGAGCAAAACGTAAGTCAGTACTGAATAAATACTGTGATTTTCTGTGCTTTACTTTTGGAACACAAATTTATAGACATGAATTCGACAAACTTCTGTGGACAACCTATCGAAAACCAAGCCATGCAGTATATTCTTGTCATTTTAAACTCCGTTTCAGCGATTTTGTCAATTGTTGGCAATTCTCTTGTACTGGTTACAATAAGGAGAACACCTCGACTACACTCTCCCTCGAACGTTCTTCTGGCGGGACTGGCTCTACCTGACTTGGGAGTTGGTTTAGTTTGCCAGCCTCTTGCAATTGTCGCGATACTGAGGCCACAAACAGCAGAGATGATGAATTATGCTCTCTCTCAAATTTTACGCGTTTCGACAAATTTGTTCGCCGTAATGTCATTTCTTACTCTGACAGCAATAAGTATTGACCGTTACATCGCCTTGAGACTTCATCTCCGCTATCGAGAACTTGTTACAGTTAAAAAGGTTTTGATAACTCTGGTAATTACCTGGACGATGGATGTTTTAGTTTATGTTTTGCCCTTGGCAATAGCTCGGAATGCGTTCGCTTTCATAATTACCCTGTTACTTGGGCTATTGTGTGCTATAGTAATGATTTGGTGCTATTTCAGAATCTTCCAAATCATTCGCCGCCATCAGGACCAGATTGGAGCTCAGGTCGTTATATCAAGCAGTGCACCGCCAAGGTTTCCCAATATTACCCGGCACAAGAAATCTTTGTTCAACATGTTGTATATTTTTGGATGCATTCTGATCTGTTATACTCCATGGTTTATTGCAGCTGTTACATCCCTTGTGCCAGGGCCGGTGGGATGTACTGTTTTGGCAGTTGGATTTACATTTATCTATTTGAATTCTTGTATTAATCCTGCCTTGTATTGCTGGAGAATGGAGGAAATTCGTAATGGTTTGAAGGAAATTGTTACAGGAGGGCGTGTGTAACAATCGAAGACCAAGTGTTTAGACAATACTTGGAAACATGAATATATTTTAAAACAACAGTTGGAGTTGAGCTGTCAATTTTTTCGAAATGTTTACCGAAGATATGAAACGTTTGAAAAGCTGAATAAAAGTTTTAGAAAAACTGTAGAATAAATTTAAAAAGCTAACCTAACATAATTTTTCTCAGTACTTGGCAAGTTTTCTTAGTATATAACTATTCGGTTGTGATTTAGCTTCAGACATCAAGTCAAGATCGTTTAGTTATTTAATTATATTTGAACATGTAAATGATGAAGCGAAAAGGGTGCGAGTTGTTGAAGGGAAACTTTTGGTTTGTAGCAAATGTTCATTCAGTCGGGCGCACTTATCCATCATCCTAAAAGAGATCATGAAAGAAACTTCAAATTTCCTTAAGCTAAATCGGACATGCAAAACCGCATAGCAAGCTAACCAAAGTAACCACACCAGCAAAGAGAGATTGAGACAAATCCAGGACCAGAGAGAGCGGCTGTATTGAAACAAACAAAGGACTAGAAAGCGACTGAAACCAACCCAGCACCGAGAAACATTGAGACCGAGCAAAAATACAAAGACACTGAGATGTAGTGTTACCCTCTCTGATGATCATCACATATACTAAAGTATGCTTAGATCCCATGAGTGTCTTTTGTATGGGTATTTTTAACCATGACTATGAGTTTGTTGTACCTTTGTCTTTCTAAAGTTTATTTTGGTTTTGTAGTCTATGACACCTCATAACAGAGGCCCACTCTCCATTGTGACTCAGCAAAGTGTAATAATTGATGCAAAATGTAATATCAGCCCGAAATGTAACAACTTTTGACGCAAAATACAACAATTTCTTAATGCAAAATGTAATAACTTTTTGACTCAAAGTGTAATAACTTTTGACACGAAATGAAACAACGGCAAATGTAACATATTTTTTCCCATTCAAACTTGGCTTTTTCGGCGTCCTAATACTGGAGGGGTCCTTAGCTCAAAAACTAAACTTGGCAGTTACACAGTTTTACGAAAACCGATTGACTTGACATAAATTGTTTCTTCTCATAACGTTGGTTCCCATAAACCGCTTTTTAAGGTTTCCAGCAAATCATGGCAAGTGTGATCACATTTCTTGTCGGTTGCCACTACAGGTTGCTCTTCTCACTTTCTCTTGTAAGATAATCAGTGCCAAGTGTTTTAATAACCTCGTGAAGGAACAAAGAAAAAAAACTCGCAAAGCATTTTCGTACTTAAAGTAAATTGACGCTATCATGCAAACCTTCTAATATAATACACCCTTCGTTCTACATTGACAAATACAAATTTCTCTATAATAAGGTGGGTTATGATGTCACGCAGTTGAGCGACAGGCTGCTGATAGGTGACGTCCAACTCCAATGTTGCAGGAATTAATAAATCTAAGGTCGAAATTTTAACTATTGCTTAACAATTCCCTAAGCATTGGGATGTACAAATTCTTGTCTTGAGCCTTTATCCGGGCATTATTATTACTTGTCGGCTTGTATCTTTTATTCCTCAATCCTTTGGAATGTCAAAGTTTCCCTTTTACTTCATTTTATAAGTTGTTACATTTCGCGTCAAAACGTTGTTACATTTTGAGTCAAAAAGTTGTTACATTTTGCATCACAAATTGTTACATTTCGCGTCAAAAGTTGTTACATATTAGGTTGATGTTATATTTTGCGTCAAAAGTTGTTACACTTCGGGTTGAGGTTACATTTTGTATCAATTGTTACGTTTTGCGGCGTAACACGCTCCACGCTAAAATAATGACCCCGTTAAAGCGAGTACTTCTCCTTTGAGGAAAGCAACTGAATGACTAAGATTCCGCATTCGTCTGGACTTTTTCTAATTTTACCAAATTGAACAACTTTGGAAATCGTCATCCAGTTATGTAACTAAGAACTGCAGTTTTATGATTCAGTTCTCTTGATGACGCAAAGGTAGGATAAATTTCCAGATTCCTCCCCTTCTGGAAATGGGAATCAAGTCTCCAAAACGCCTTAAAACTACTATATAAGTTATATAACTTCTTGAAAAAAGAACTATGATTTTTTCAGACTTCACTTACCTTAGAACGAAACAGTCCCATTATATCACGAGAACAGCTGTATTTCTAGATGCTTAGGAGAATTTAGCAAACTAATATAATTAAGGATTATTTGTTTTTTGTACATATACGTACATTGTTTCGTGAAGTTTCTGAATGATCACCGAAGGAAATTAAAATCTATTTTACTTTCAGGGAAATGAATCTAAATATTTGCATAATGAAAGTTTTGAAATTAAGAACAAAATCTTGTCAATGTTAAATGCCTTTATTCTATTTGAATCACAAAGAAAAAATATGCTGGTTTGATCTTGGTGGGATAGATGACGTTCAATCAATTATTTGCCCGGAGCGCGGAGACATACCGCATTATAAAACAGTCATCCAAAATGTGACAACAATTGTGCTATTTGCGTTGTGGAGTTGTCCACTTTCCGAAACATTTCATAACGGAAACGTTTACAATCAACAGAAATTTACAAAGGTTATTACTCCTTGAAGAACACATAAAGTCATCCAAGATCTCCAATTTTGTTAGCATATCGAAGTTCACTTGCAACCTTTGTGACTTTGGAACACGAGTTGGGGTCATGAATTTGACGACGGTTTGCGTTGGAGTAGCTGTCGACCGCGGAACTTGGCAATACCTCTTCATCATTTTTTACTCAGTTTCAGCGATTGTGTCGGCAGCTGGCAATTCTCTTGTCCTAGTTACAATACGGAGAACACTTCAACTACACTCTCCCTCGAACGTTCTTCTGGCGGGACTGGCTCTATCTGACCTGGGAGTTGGTTTAGTAACTCAGCCAGCCTTTGTTATTTTCACCATAGTGGCAAGAATACCGAGAGCTCATTGCAATTTATATCATTTGTCTTACTTCATTTACGCTGTGTCGTTTGGTTTATTCGTCTCTCTCTCCCTTGCTACACTAACAGCCATAAGTGTTGATCGTTACATCGCCTTAAGACTTCATCTCCGCTATCGAGAACTTGTCACAGTTAAGAGAATTTTGATGGTCCTTGTAATAATATGGATTGTTGTTGTGCTATATAATGGGGTTTTTCAAATGTTATACATAACTGGACCAATCTACGTAACATTATGCATTTGCATCACCATTTGGTGCTATTTCCAAATTTTCAAAATCATTGGTCGTCATCAGGTTCAGATACAGTCTCAGATCGTTGTACCACACGACGCAGCGGGGCCAACTTTGCCCAATATTACCCGATATAAAAAAATCCGTGTTCAGTATGTTGTTTGTTTTTGGATTTTTTATGATCAGTTACATTCCTTGGTTGATTTTAGGGGTTGTCTCCACTGATTACGTTACACATGCACAATTGGCAACTCCTGCCTGGCACACTATTTTGGCACTTCTTTTCTTAAACTCCTGTATTAATCCTGTTCTGTACTGCTGGCGAATGAGAGAAATTCGTCAAGCTGTTAAGAAAGTTGTGATGGAGATTTGTTCTTGGCATTAACTGCTGGTCTTGTCATTATGGCGTAGTTTGTTATTTTGTCAGTATCCGAAGATCATCCAAATGGTTGCGCGCAAAGTTTCTGCACGTACTTGAATATTACCGAGGGAAATTGTTCTTTGTTTTAGATGTTGGAAGAAGATTAGCCGCCATACAATATTATGTAGTAGAAAGCACAAAATACAACCCTCTATTAAATCTTGCTTAAAAATGAAACCTTCTTACCTTTATAGAGAAAACGTTTACAGTGGGGGGATCAACCTGGATCGTGGAAGAACTCACAATTTTAAGAACAGAATAGTTTCAATTGTGTATTGTTGCAAACGATCTGCTCCATTACATTCTTTTTCTTCAGGGGACGTTAACCGGATTATCTAATTTCTACACTTAAAACTTTACAAACTTTGACGAGGATCAAGAAGATCTATCAGCGATGGTTCACCGAAATCGTCGTTAGCAACAATTATGAATACTGTGGCAAGATATAGACAACGAATTAAAAACTCTTTTCTCAAAGAATGATTAGAACAAACATACTAAGTGTTTGCAGCTAGAAAAGTTTATTGTCATGCAGGCACCAAGCCACCAAATTGTCAAGCAAGGAGAGCGAGCGTGTTTCAATAAACAGCGGATATCTCTGTGAATGAATGACCAGTTTCAATCGTATTGACTGAGGACCTACTGCAAAGTTGAAGGAATTAGAGGAACCTTAGAAGGACACCTTTTGTGGTGAGCTAGTATCTCAAACGTTTTTGCCTAGTTTCCATAAGATTCTCCAGTGATCATTAATAGTTTTGATTAATGTAACTTAGAAATTATTATTCAGATACCTGCAACATTAAAGTTTTGTCTATAATTTTTGCATTGAAAGTTTTTATTAATTCGCAGCTTCAATAGAAATTGTACGATGTTGAACAAACCATTAATATATCACACTTCAGGAGCACTTTTTCTTTCAAAGTCTCAAACAAAGTTTTATTCCGTTAATTACAACAGTGGTTGCTATTCAAACAAATCTTGGCACAGTATTATTTGTACAATAGTTTTTGAATGACTTGTACTGTTTCGCGAAGTTCTCTGAATGAGCATTGAAGGATCAGTACGAAAAAAAAATACCATATGTCGGAAATACACAACATTTTATCATGTATATGATAAAAAGACAGTCAATTTAAAACCGTTCTTATTAACGATTAAGCAAGCTCTAGATTCTCATTAAATTCATTCTACCCACTCTGTAACTCGAAGTTTTAAAGAAACGCGTATCGTATCCTCACCACACAAACGGAGAAGAAAGTTGATTGACTTCAGTAGATAAGTTGATATTAAACCAAGTCCTGACCCGGCCCCTTGAGAAGTTGAGCAAAAATCGAACATCCGACAAGGAAGTTGACAGAAGACTCTGGTAAACCTTTGCCATACATGGTTAGTGAAATCTTTAGAAACAAAATCTGACATTGATTCAATATTGTCGGCTTCAGAACTTTTTTAGGACACCCTTCTCAGTAGGCATTTGTTGTCAACCAATGTACCTTATCAGTTTTGCAGGTGTTCAACTTAACGTTTGTATACTTTCACTTAAAGAACATAAAACGTATACAAGGTTTTACAGCTTTTAGACGTATAGAACACAAATCGGTACTGACTAAATACTGTGATTTTTTCTGTACTTTGCTTTTGAAACACAAATTTATAGCCATGAATTCGACAAACGTCTGTGGACAGTCTTTGGAAGACCGAGCTGTGCAGTATATTCTTGTTGTTTTGAATTCCGTTTCAGGACTTGCGACCTTGAGTAACTTTGAACACAACTCGAAAGTCATGAACTGGACGGCAGTTTGTATGACAACAACTATCGACCGCGGCGTTTTTCACCATCTCTTCATCATTTCGGACTCAATTTCAGCAGTTGTGACGATAGTTGGCAATTATCTTGTCCTGGTTACAATATAGAGAACACCTCGACTACACTCTCCCTCGAACATTCTCCTGGCAGGACTGGCTTTATCTGATCTGGGAGTTGGTTTAGTTTGTCAACCTCCTGCAATCGTCGTGCTAGTAAGGCGAGAAAGTGCAAAGATGATGAACTGTGCTCTAATTCGATATTTAGAGGTTTCGACAAATTTGTTCGCCTTTATGTCATTTCTTACTCTGATGACCATAAATGTTGACCGTTACATCGCCTTGAGACTTCATCTCCACTATCGAGAACTTGTTACAGTTTAAAAGGTTTTGATAACATTGGTAACTATCTGGACAGTAGATGTTTTAGTTTATGTTTTGCCGTGGACAATATTTCGGAATGCGTTGTTTTTCATAGTTACCATTTTACTTCATCTAACGTGTGTTATAGTGATGATTTGATGCTATTTCAGAATCTTCCAAATTATTCGCCGCCATCAGAATCAGATTGCAGCTCAGGTCGTTTTATCAAACAATATAGTGCCAAGGTTTCCCAATATTACCCGATACACGAAATTCTTGTTCAGCATGTTGTATATTTTAGGATGTATCATGATCTGTTACAGCCCCTGGTTTATTGCAGCTGTAACATCCCTTGTGCTAGGGCCGTTGACATGTACTGCTTTTGCAGTTGTTTGTACATTTGTTTATTTGAACTCTTGTGTTAATCCTCTCTTGCACTGCTGGAGAATGGGAAAATTCGTAACGGTTTGAAGGACATTGTTACAGGAGGTAGCGTGTAACAATAGGAGATCAAGTGCAGGTATATATTGACAACGGTGGGTGTTGAGTTGTAAATTTTATGGAAGTGTTTACCGAAAACATGAAAAGTTTTAAAAGCATTAAATGTTTTGGGAAAACTGTAGATTAATTTTGAAAAGCTAAACTAACATAGTTTTAGTAATGGTAAGTTTTCTCAGTATATGTGACTTTAATTTTAGAAATCAAGCCAAGATCTTTTAATCGTATAGACCCTTTTTTTGTATCAAATACCAATTCAGTCGGGAGCGCTTAGCCAATCACCAGGCCTAAAAGAGAGCATGAAAGAATATTAAAATTGCTCTTTGCGCAAAATGAACATGCCAATCAAGGTAACCACAACAGCAGAGAGAGATTAAGACCAACCCAGGACCAGAGAGAGCTGTACTGAAACAAACTCAGAACAAGAAAAGGACTGCATGCGATTAACCCGGGACCAAGAGACATTGAGACTTACCGAGGAGTAGAGAGGGAAAGCAGCGAAACTATACCAGAACTAGAGAAAAGTTAAAATGAGAGCAACCCAGAACTGGAATGAGAATGAGACCGAAGTAGAACGAGGAGACAGTAGGCTTTTGTCACATTTTTTTTTGCCCTCTCTGATGATCATCACACAGATTGAAGTAATTGCTTAGATACCAAAGTGCCTTTTGTACAATTAATTTTAATCATGACCAGTTACTGTTGTTTTATCTGCTTAAAAATCCCTGAATTTGTTTTATTTCTTTCTCTCTAAAATTTGTTTGGAATTGCAATCTTTGACACATGTAGGTACCAGCTTTTCTTGCAATTCTTATTTGTTACGTTCGATTAATGCATGTTGCCGGATAGTTGTGGCAAGTTGTATCAACCCCCTTCCTTATTCCAGCTATTTTATTATTAATATGCATGTAGTACACCTAGTACCTGGTGCAAATTATTAAATGATATTTTTCAGCTGAAATTGCTGACCTTGTTTTTTTTTTGTATGTAATCGAGCATGTTTTTGCACGATTCGGAAAAATATCAGGTCGAGTTTGATCGTGCATAGGTCGAGCCAAAATACCCATGGCCAGACCATGCAAGCCCTGATATTGTCATCGGCGAATCGCAAAAAACATGAAAGATTGCAGACTACTCAATACTTTCGTGTTTTACCTTTTCCCCTTAATTAAATAAAGTAAACGTTTGTGTACAGGTATTGTCTGCAATGTTACCTCAGTTTGCAGGATGTTTTAAGCAGTCACTATATATGTTAGTTTTTATTCCCTATTTGAAGGGATAGTTTGTTCCGCAGTATGAAGTTTTGTTGATTTTTTTTAAATGAAAGCATTTGATATTTTGGAAAAGCTAGCTATTTGGCTTGGTTGATGATTTCCAAAAGGGAAATAAATGATTGAACTGCTAATCTCAAGTCTTGGAAATGAAAAACGTTGTAAAATACCATGGGATCCTTATTGACTTTAATCTATCCTGGAAAAATCACATTGATTTCATTTATCAAAAAGTTAGCAAGACACTCGGCGTTTTAGCTAAACTGAGACACTCATTTCCCCGTACCCCTTTTCTGAAAAGTCATTAAGCTCTCACTGCTCCTTATCTTGACTACGGAATCTGCGCTTGAGCTCTGCATGCAAGTCCTACATAAACAAGCTGCTTCTACTCCATGCCAGAAGTGCTTATCGCGCCTTATATGTTTCAAACAGACTAGAGATTCATGCTTTATTGATTCCAGTGTGCTCCCTATTTCTTTCATTCACTTTTATCGACTGTGTAATAACATGTGGGATGCGACTAATAACACTGCCCCCTCGAACTTATTTCTTAAAACATCACTATGTACGCAACGCGATCCTCAACTAAAGATTATGTTGAAAATTCTAAATTAGAAAAAGTACGAAATTCATTTCTAAGAACAGGTCTAAAGCATGGAATGCTCTGTCTTCCAACCTCCGAAACTTATCTTATCTTACTTTTCAAAAACAACTAAAACATAAACGTGTGGAGCTATTAACAAAAGCTGACGACTATTTTGAAATCACCCAAGTTATCCACGCAATAAAACAGACTTAGCAACTCTGTCAACTTTCTTTCCTTTTAATAACACATTTTTTCTTCTTTTATATATTAGACACCTTTATCAAATATTTTAGGGACGAACTATTGATCTCGTGGGGGGAGGGGAGTGGAAGAATTCGTAAAAAAAAGTGCTAGGCCTCACAAATGGTAAAAAAGTATTGAAAAACCGACACTAAAAAAATTGCAGTGCTAAACTAGTAACAAAAAATTCACAGATTGAAAAACCGTTCATCGACAAAGTCAACCTTCAGCTGCTTTAGAGCTTTGTTTCCGTATCATTCGTGACATTTTTTATGATTAAAAAAATCAGACATTCAACTGATATCATAAAAATATTTTAAAAATAGCAGGGTCCCTTTTTATGATTGGAAATGAAGCATTCAACAGCAAAACAAACAGTAGGGTCCCTGGGGGAAAGGGAGTACACAAAAAGTAATACAAACAACCGAAAGGCTGAAAGGGTTTGGACGAACAACCGAAAGGCTGAAAGGAGTCTGGATGCAGAGGTGAGGGACTTTTTTAATATGCTTCATTCAGATTGTAAATAATACTCTGACTAATAAGATTTTGTACTCACTTTTCTGTTCATATTGATTGAAAACTGTAATTTTTCTTTTCTTCGCCTCGATTTGGCTCATCTATCTGCGGGTGAAATTAATACTGTCAATAATATCATAACGTATAGGAATGAATGAATGAATGAATGAATGAATGAATGAATGAATGAATGGATGGATGAATGAATGAATGAATGAATGGATGAATGGAATCGTCGTTAGCAAGCACCAACTGTGAATATTGTGGCAAGATATAGACAACGAGTTAAAAAATGTTTTCTCAAGGGATGATTAGAAAAGAGAACATTTTGAGTTTGTGGCTAGAAAAAACTTGTTTTCAGGCGCCAAGCCACCAACTAGTCAAGAACGTCAAACAATGAGTGTGAATGCGTTTCAATAAACAGCGGATGTTTCTGTTAATTAATGACCAGTACTAACCGTACTGAAGACTTTATGCAATATTATTACTTCTGGGTGATTATTGGATAAATATAACAGAAGAACAAAAAACAACGAAAAGATGAAGGAATTAGAGGAACTTTAAAAAGACAAATTTGGTGTTTAGCTAGTCTGTAAACCACACAAAAACGTTTTTGCCTAGTTTTGAAAACATTTTCCAAGAAGTTCTCCAGTGATCATTAATATTTTTGATTATACATCATTAATATTTTTGATTGTACAAAGTCTAGACTTAAAAATTTTATTCAACTGCAACATTAAAGAAATTTGTTTAAAATTTTGTTTTATAAGTTTTATTAACTCGTCGATTCAATATAAGTCATATGCTAGCTGTTGAAAAAACCATTGACTGATATAAAATGTTTAAATATAATAAATCACACTCCCGGAGCACTTTTTTTTCGTTGAGAGCGCCACAGATTACAACAATGGCTGCTATTCAAACAATTCTTGGCGCAGTTTTGTTTGTTCAATAACCTTTGAAAGACTTGCACTGTTTCGTGAAGTTCCCTGATTGATTAGCAAAGGATATGAATAAAGTTTCATATGTCGGAAATGAACAATAATTTATTATGCGTCTGATGAAAGTCTTCCAATTTAGAACCGATCTCATAAATGATTAAGCAAGCTCTAGACCCTCATCAAATTCAGTTTTATCCGCTCGAAGTTTTAAACAAACGTGTTTCGTATCCTTATTACACAAACAGAGAAGAAAGTTGTTTGATTTCAGTATATAAACTGATGCTAAACCTATTCCTTACCCGGTCCCTTGAGAAGTTCAACAAAAATCAAACATCCGCGCGATAAGGACGTACGACAGAAGACCCTCGTATGGTTGGTGAGATCTGTCAAAGAACTGAAGAAAATCTGACATCAGTTCTACTTTGTCGGCTTTAGAAAGTACTAATGACAACTTCATAGTAGGCATTCGCAGTCAAGCTACGTACCAGTATACCAGTTTTGCAAGCGTTTGTGCACAGTGTTTGTCCATTTACAGTTGAAAAACATAAAAGTATATAACATTTCGTAGCTCGTAATCGACAGAACACAAGTCATACTGATTAAACACTAAGATTTTCTGTACTTTGCTGTATAATTGCAACACAAATTTATAGCCATGAATTCGACAAACTTTTGTGTATGACCTATCGATAATCGAGCTGTGCAGTGTATTCTTGTCGTTTTAAATTCCGTTTCAGCAATTGTGTCGATAGTTGGCAACTCTCTTGTCCTGGTTACAATATGGAGAACACCTCGACTACACTCTCCATCGAACGTTCTCCTGGCAGGACTGGCTCTACCTGACCTGGGAGCTGGTTTAGTTTGTCAGCCTCTTGAAATTGTCATGATAATGAGGCCACAAACTGCAAAGATGGTGAACTATGTGTTAATCCGATTTTTAAATGTTTCGATAGATTTGTTCGCCTTTATGTCATTTCTTACCCTGACGGCCATAAGCGTTGATCGTTACATCGCCTTGAGACTTCATCTTCGCTATCGAGAACTTGTTACAGTTAGAAAGGTTTTGATGGCTCTGGTAACTATTTTGACAGTGGATGTTTTAGTCTTTGTTTTGCCCTTTGCATTTTTTGACAGTGTTCTCTTTTTCATATTTACCCTGTTATTTTGTCTGTCGTGTGTTGTAGTAATGTTCTGGTGCTATTTTAAAATCTTCCAAATCATTCGCCGTCATCAGGATCAGATTGGAGCTCAGTTCGTTTTATCAAACAATGCATTGCCAAGGTTTCCCAATATTACTCGATACAAGAAATCCTTGTTCAACATGTTGTGTATTTTTGGATGCATTATGATCTGTTACACTCCATGGTTTATTGCAGCTGTTACATTCCTTGTGCTAGGACCGGTGGGATGTACTGCTAAAACAGTTGTTTATACATTTATTTATTTGAACTCGTGTGTTAATCCTATCTTGTACTGCTGGAGAATGGGGGAAATTCGTAACGGTTTGAAGGAAATTGTTACAGTTGGCTGTGTGTAACAATCGATTATAAATTATAAAACTGTGCATGTACATTGAGAACAGTGGGCGTTGAGCTTTCAGTTTTATGGAAATGTTTACCGAATATAAGAACGTTTTAAAAGAAAGTAAATGTTTTTGATAAACTATAAAATAATTTTAAAAAGCTTAACTAACATAATTTTTCATAGTGCGTGGTAAGTGTTCTTAGTTTATAATTATTTGGTTGTGACTATAATTTTAGACATCAAGTCAAGATCGTTTAGCTACGTGCCAATGATAAAGCGAAAGGGTTGCAAGTTGTTGAAGGGAAAGTTTGTTTTGGACGAAATGACCAAATCGCTTACTTAATCACCAGGCCTAAAAGAGAGCTTGAAAAATAATTAGAATGCCCTTAACGTAAATCGAACATGCAAAACACCGTAACATGCCAACCAAGGTAACCACAACGGCTAAATAAAATAAATTAATGAAAAGTGACATTTATAGCAGCTTGCGATTGTGTTTATCAGGTTTGCTGACTGTTAAGCAAGTAAACTATTAATATCATCAGATAGGCGAATGCTCGGAGCTAAAGGGGTGGACCTTTATTTATTGGGGGAGGGAGAAGCAATTTTGTTTTTCATGATACTTTTTCAAGTACCAGGTTTTACATGTACTTTTTGGCAACCACTACATGGGCTTGCAAGACTTTTTTTCGTGCATGAATTCCTTCAAGTTTCTTAGATTTAAGCTTGCAGGATTTTTTTTTCTGGAAATTGCCATCCTCCCCCCAACTTCTAATGGCCCACCCCTTAGCTAATGATGTATAGTACGCATCACCAGAGTTTGGTTGAATTGCTTTCCGTGTGCTGGGATAACGTGAGATTGATATGTTTCGTGGTGGCTACGAAGCAGAAGACGTGGGAAATATTGCTTCCAACGGTTGTGTTTTAAGAATGGAATAGTAATGAATTGTGAGAAAATAATTTTACCGAACATTTTTTTTGTGTGATCTTAATAATTCTAATAAAGAATCGACGAGACAAACAATGTATTTAGTTGGTATAACGAACAAGATTACAGTGATATTGTGTCAGATACAAAGTTCCACGAGCTGATTACAGGCCTCGAACTCGCCAACGAGTTTGTCCAAAACTTCTTTTTTTTGCTTCGAACTTTAAATTGCACAGAATCTGAGTTGGTTGACGCTCAATCAATCCTGGCAGATTGGGTTGAGATATTCTGCAAACTGCTGTTTAGAGAATAGATAATGACTTTCCCAGTGGTTTGGTATGCATTCGTTCTTCTTTCTAGATCTTTTCTGACCCTTTGGTTGGAGGTATTGCGCAAAACGGATCTTTAGAGATGTTAATTTCTACGTTATCGACTCGTGTCTTGCCGGGTGGATGGGGAAATTTCCCAAAGCCGATTTTTACACAAGTTCAATTCTCCATTCTAGACTCCTGCCTAGCCGACTCGACCAAGATATTCCGCAAAGCTGATCTTTAGAGATCTTGAGTTCTACGTTCTAGAATTTTGTTTAGCCGGGTGGCTGGAGATAATCCGCAAAGCCGATCGTTAAAGATGCTATTTTTTACGATCTAAGCTAAAGAGCTGGATGTACGTAATTTTCGGAGGCAAGCGTATGGCCAGTCATTCAAAAGATTTAGTTTCGACAATGCCTAATCAAAACATTTGCCTAACCTTTTGAACTAGAAAATTTTGTATTTTTTCAGCACTTTAATTTGTGCCCCTCTTTTTTTTCGGTCTATATTGCATACTGGGAGTATGATGAACTATTTTATAATAGAGGAATATATTTCGTAAACCAGTGACAGTATTTTCTGCTTAGAATTTCTTCCATCTATAAAAACATTGGCGCGAGAGTACCTCTGTACTGTCAAGGAAATGCTTCTGCTGATAAACAAAAAAGTAGCCATGACGGCTACCAAGTTAACTTCCCATAACGTGTTGGAGGTTTCAATAAAAGAGAAAAATAAGAAAAAGCTTGGATCCTCCTAAACGAGAACTACTTGCTTTCTTTTGCACATAAAACGTCTCTTGAGTTTTTAAAATGGGCAATAAAAACGCAGAAAATCTAATTTTGTATTGCAAACAAAACTCTTTTTAATTATGAATACGATAGGAATCAAATTTAATACAGGAAGTTTGGCTTCATTGGGTGACATTAATTACTATGGCATAACCCCTATGAGCAGCATTATAACCTTACTACTATATGTAAGATAAATATCAGCTTGGACGACTTAGCGTTTTAGATTTCAGAAATAAGTTTCCCTCTTGGGGCAACAATTTATAACAAGCCCTTACAGTCACTAAACAAAAATTTGTTATGATTGAATGAAAAATAAGAGAGCTGACTAAAGTATAGTCCTACATTTGGCACGAAAAGGGATTACGGCACATGCAAGGTCATGAATTCGACAGACCTTCAATGCAGAATAGGCGTTGAGAAACAAGAATTTCAGTATCTTTTTGTCATTGTCAACTCAGTTTTAGCAATTGTGACGATAGTTGGCAATTC
>JAOBYE010213435.1:0-11402 GCA_025403585.1 Parazoanthus swiftii
CCCCCCCCCCCCCCCCCCCCCCCCCCCCCCCCCCCCCCCCCCCCCCCCCCCCCCATCTTCTCTTGAACAATTTTTATGAGTAAAACTAGCGGTATTTTTGTTCTTTTATTCTATTTTATGCAAAACTAAACTTCAATCGACGTTTCTTTTTATTATATATCAAAACCATATTAAGTAACGATTCTTTTGCAAGAAACAAAAGGCTATACATCGTTTCCACAGTTCCACCGGATTAATTATATTTTTGACAAGTTAATCCTAGTCTCCTAGTATTCAATCCCACACGTACGCAAACTACTTTAAACTAATATCAAAGACTACAGTCAACCTAAAATCTTGCAAACTATACGAAAACGCGGTATGTCTTCAAGAGTAAAACCAAAACAACTACTCTATTGTACACAAAGTAGGCAAACGTCTAAGTATTTGAGGTTACTGTACACTCGAGCGGTGTTTTCAGTTATCTGTCCAGAGCTCCGTTAATAAGGCGTCGGACACCCATAAACTTGTGTATCACTGGAAAGCTTAAAAAAATCTCTAAATGACTAAGTAACGTGTTTTTGCAAAATCGTTTTTGTAAGTTTTCTCCATCTGGGTACTTTTATGGGTATATGGGCTCCTAATACAGTATACTTGTTGATTTGTTACTTATGAAAATTGAAACTGTTTGGTTCTTACTAAAAAAATCAAAACTGGGGTTTGATTCTATTAGTTTTGGGGGGGGGATATTCTACATGTAGATAACTCTAGGATTGGGTGTCTTTAAGGGTATTTTTTCAAATCATCGACAATCAGGGAGCACTCCTCCCCCTCGGCCCAGGCAAAATCTATGGTGCGGTTTATTGTATACTTAATTGCAGTTGACCATTACTGTTCCGTACTTCACTCTCATCTTCCTCACGGTCTTCAATAGGGGTCCGAAGTTGTCCATCCTGTGCTTTCCTGATCAACTCCACATCGCACAAGCAGCCTGCAACTCCAGCACCAGCGCGAGATGTTGCCATGGATGACACAATCTCCCATTTATCTGTCATGGGGTTGTAGCATTCAACTGAACTGAGGTACTGGGATCCATTGTGACCTCCAACTGCCCAGACCCTGCCACCCATGGATGCTGCTCCTACACCTCCGCGACACACAGACATGCTGGCCACAT
Source organism: Parazoanthus swiftii (assembly GCA_025403585.1). Classification (NCBI taxonomy): domain Eukaryota; kingdom Metazoa; phylum Cnidaria; class Anthozoa; order Zoantharia; family Parazoanthidae; genus Parazoanthus; species Parazoanthus swiftii. The sequence continues at coordinate 1,157 of JAOBYE010213435.1, forward strand.
ACTGCCACCTACTGCATGAATGAGGACTGTATATCTCCACTGAGTCCAAGGGTAATGAGTCATCAAATCCACCAACAGCATAGAGAGTATCTCCAACCACTGTCACTCCAACTCCTATGTCATGCAACAAAATAGCAGGTTTCATTTAGTAACAACAATCAACAACAGCAAAATCAACTTACAATGACAACAACAATGACAATGACAACAACAACAATAACAACATTTGGCAACTATATACATGTATAACAACAACATTACAATAAATAATGGTTCATTACTATTGCTGTTGTTGGAAACATTTAATTGCTGCAGCTGCAGCTGTTACAATTAAAATTTATAAAATTTGTATATAATTACATATAGCTGAAAATCTTCCTTGGAAGGGGTTGCTGTATTTGAAAATAAATAAATAAATGATCAGGGCACAAGTCAAATTTTTAAAATGTGTAAATTGTCACAAAAAAATCAACCTTGACTGATACAGGCCAGGGAGAACTCAACTGTGAAGCAGAGGTTGCCATACACTAGGTTTTCACTCACTAAAAGCAGGATTGCTAATGATAGGCATGTAATCTAAACAGCCCATGGAATGTCACCCATCCCACATCCATTGATTTTCCCTGCTGGTGTCATACTGTAACTTCTGGATGATTGCCCATTTATGATTAATCTGTTTGCTATTGATCAAAAGAGGGCCGCTGCAAGTACTGGGATGGTGTGCATCTTTTCTGTCATATAATTATCTAATCAACAAAATTTCTTTTCAAATAGCAGATTTATCATCACACCTTTCTTAGGTGCTGCATGTCAGAACAGTCAAATTAATCAAGCTCTTAAAATGATAATCAAAACTAATAGTGTCCTGCAAAAAAGCTTTAAATACAGTAGCAAGTTTTATTAACTTGAATTACTTATTTTGCAACATGTATTAACTTCTTTCACTCCCTGAGGACTTAAGGTTTTTGCTAGACTACCAAGGCTCCAAAACTTGATGAGCTTAATGGCGAATTTCCTCCAAATACCTTGCTTAAAAATTTGAGCCTGAAGTTAAGAACTGTATATTGTGCCATCTTAGGAAATTCTTAAGTAAATATATTTACCAACCTGGCAAATAAATTTAGTTGTTTTTAATAGTTACCATAATTAATATTTTAATTTGCAAAATTAAACCATTTTATAAACAACAACTTCCTTTTTAAAATTAATAATCAATTACAGGTAAAATACCTTTTAGCAGCATTTACATGTACATAAAGTAAAATGATTTAAAAAAAAAACCTCTAGAAGTTTTGTTCATGTTTTAATAATATTCTAAAGCCTGTTTTGTTTTTCTTATCATTGGCATGAACGTTAAATTCATTAGATTACTGTATTAAACTGTAAAACCGGAAACTAAATCAATTGGTCTGGCATAAATTAAATTTCTGATAACAGTAGATATAGAAAATGTATAATTAAATACTACATTTGAAGAGTGATCTCTTCAAATCAAAAAGACTGATTCTGTTTCAATTAGCAATTGTCTGAATCATAAAGTTGGACCCCAACATTTTTGCCTAAACTCACAAAGAAGTAGGGGCTCCGATTGCTAGTAAGCCAAAATTTTAAGCACAGTCCTTGTGGCAGCATTTAATTTACGGACTTAGGGATCTTGACTGGTTTGTAAGGGCTATCTAGGCTTGGAATATTTTTTTAAGACTCCAGAACTTTCAAGGGCCATGGAAATTTTGTGTATTAACCCTCTCTGCCCCAAACACACCATATCATTGACATTTTGCTGAATTCTCCTTAACTGCTTCGGAAGTTTCTTTCAATTGTAAACAGGCTGGGAGAAATTTGTTTTTCATCTCAGTTAAATTGCTATGTGTAATCAATTGCTTTTATTATTCTCATTACAAAGAACTAATTTTGTGTGGATGATGTAAGAAGAATTTACATACTGATAAACTGGCTGGGGCTGAAAGGGTTAATAAGGAACAGGAAACAAAAAAAAATCCCATTTAAAGAAAACAAAATGAATAAAATAGCAATGTTACCTGCTCTCCGTCTGTTCATGTTTGCTACTAAAGTCCACTTGTTGGTGTGGGGATTGTATCTTTCAACTGTCAACAATGAAGTTGTTCCATCATTTCCACCAACTGCATACAGATACCCATCTAGAGCAGCCACACCCACTCCGCCACGTCGATTTTGCATTGGGGCTACCGTGCTCCACTCTTCATTTTCAGGGTCAAACCTTAATTAAGAATGAAGAAAGAAAGTTGTGATTCAGAGCTTCTTGTGTAAGGGTCACAAGGAACCTACAGAGAGGTAAAAAATTTTTTGGGAATTCAAAGGGAAGAGAGGTTTCAGAAGACAAACATTTAAAAAAAAAATACTCCAGAGATGTGGTCTTAAATAACTAGAAATTTCAAGGAGTCAAAACCAAAAACTCCTCTATGATATGGGGGAGGGGTATGGATATGAATATTTTCTGGATTTACATATTATCTAAACATCTTTCCTGACAAAAGATATCTGGGAGTTTGGCAGGGACAAAATTTAAAGTAGTCATAATACTCAATAAGGGGTTTTGGTGATAGCAGAAGGTTTTGTTGTAAACTCTGTTTTATATTTTTCAATTGAGAAAAGAGCTGGGATCAATATAAGAAAAAAAATTGGACTGCCATCTTACTTTTTTGCAGTCCAAGTAATTTACTACCTGCCATTTCAAATTCTGAACTGCCAAAATTTAAACACTATTAGAAAGAATCAGGTGAATGTTTACATGTATATTGAAAAATGCAAATCACTTGTCAGTTTACTTTTCATTTGGCAGTCCAAATAATTTTTGGCCCACCATTTCTACAATTTTGCAAGCATAACGACTGATGACCAGGCACAAGTTGGAGCACTGGAAGGGCCAAATCTGAAAAATACTCATGGCAAAAGCTAGTCTTCACCTTTCAACTGTATCATAACATGTTGCTTCATCAAGACCACCAGCAACATAAATGACCCCTTCAAGCACATCGGCAGACATTCCCCGGCGACAGCTTTCCATTGGCAAAACACTGGACCATTTATTTGTCAAGGGATCAAAACATTCAACACTGCTCAAATGCTGACTCCCATCATGACCACCGATTGCATAGATCTTGTTTTGAAAAGAGGCAAGCGCCACATGTCTTCGTGATGTCGACAGTTCAGGAACAGGAAACCATCGGTCATTGAGCCAGTCAAAACACTCAATAGTTTGAAAAGGCTCCCCAGATTTGCCACGCCCACCAACAGAAAACAGTGCCCCTACAGTAGACTTCCGAGGCTGTGTCCTGAATGAATTCACTTTGTCAGGGCAAAGTTTATAATTTTTAGCTTCATCGACAAGGTTGCGGCAACACAAACTATTTGCTATGAGTGGGTCTTTCTCAACCCGCTGTATCAGAGTATCAATTGGTAATAGAGGGAGGTGCACTTGTGACAACAGCTCTGGTAAGGAGTCCTTTCGCGACTTCTCGTCATATCGTACCCAAGCCATCACTGCATCAAACACTTGCTCTTCTGATTTAACACAGAGATCAGCTCCAGTAATCAGCTGTAACGTGTGTTTCAGGGACAAATTCAAAAAAGTGTCAGTGTTCACCAAGCTAAGAAAACACTTGCGTGCATACGCATCAGCAACTTCTATAAAGTCTGCACAGCCGTGTAGTTCTGCATAAGCTCTCATTTCAAGACAGTTTGTCGGATGCAGGTGACTCTTCATAAATTCACAACAAGCATGCACCACCGAGTCCAGCTGTAAGACCGAAGCAGCAGTCAATAACGCCTCGATATTGTCCAAGTTAATCACAATCTTTCGGGTGTAAATGAAAGTCAACAACTGAGCGACCGCACTTTCATCTAATCCTTGGATTGGAATAACTTCCTTAAACGACTCTGCCATTTCATTTGTGAACATGCTGCGAAAGTAAGGACTACAGGAAGCCAAAACAACTCGATGACACCTCAATTTCTTGTCGCCAACGATCAATGTGACATCGCAAAGTTTTTGGGCTTCGAAGAGTTCATAGAGGACTTCAAAGGCTTCTCCAGGTAATGTTCTGGATTCAAACAAATACGTCTCCAAAATTATATCTCCCATGAAAACAAATTGTAGTCTCGATCTATTTTCCGATATCAACGACTTGGCAGTTGGTTGACTTTCAAGTTTGGTTTCACAAGATGGTGTCCAAGTCGTCTTCGATCGCCATGCACTTCCAATGTTGACAAAACAACCTTGACACTACACATGCACAAAACTGTAAAGCGATAAAAATGACGATAGAAAGTATAAAGCTCTGTTAAACGATCAATAAAGTAAATTCCGTTCGGTGATCAACAAATACAGAACACTTCAGCTCAACAATTGTGACCAATTGACAACCATCCGTTTCAAAAAATTGTCATGGTTGACGTCACCACCACCGTTTCTCCCCGTTGTAATCGGTCAGCGGCTTTTTCGGTGTGTGACGTCATCACGTCAAGGGCGGTCCGACAGTCAGACTAATCCAGCAAACTTGTCCCAACATCGCGTGGGTAGGGGGTTGTTCCGCGCAACTAAGCAAACTGACTGATGACCCTGAGTCAGATAATGACCGTTTACTGTTTTTTTTTCTTTCTGATAATTTGTGAATCACGATAGGGTTTGTCGATGGGTAAAAAACGAAGCAAAAAATATATTTCGGGCTTTTCTTAACCCTGTCTTACACTGCACGGGCTTTTTAGGGGTTCCTGGTCACGATTGGAAGGGAGGGGGAAGAGGGGGGGACTGCACGGGGCCCGTGACTCCTAAACTATTCGGGAGGGCTGACACAAAGAAATTTGGAGGATCTGCATACACTGAAAAAGATTATCAGTAGAGCATTTGCTCCTCTGGTAGGATTGGCATTTGCCGATATATCTGCCACTATACGACGTGAAGATAGAGAAAAACCTTGGATGATCCGCCGGAAAGCGTTTGTCGTCCTTATACTCGGCTTACATGTGAAGCAAGCTACATCTCATTTTGGCAGAGTTCAACCGATCAGAACAGAAAACGTCTTTAGAAAACCAAACATCCACAGCCGCAAGCCCTGAAAGAACGCTCCTCACGACATGACCATCCCAGTTCAAGCAGTGACATATACAAAGACTATCATTGTATTAGTATAGTTCGGGTAGAGCTGAAACAGTTACTGTAGTGATTTCAAAGAGCTTGTTCAGTTTTCTTTGGTTCAAACTGTGCTATGACAAAGGGCTAACGCTCGAAACGTCAGCCTTACACCAAACCTTAAAGCTAAAAACAAACCATATTAACCTTTGTTGATAAAAACCCAGAATAGTTCGGAACTCGAGATCGTCAGTAGCTCAATCCGACTGAGTCCGAACTGATTGCGAACATATTGCATGCAATAGTTCCCCGATCTGGATCTCCGAACTATTCTCGTTCCCAGACCTTCAAAAACCCAGAATACGCGGACGACGTAGACCCACAGAAACCAGCGGCTTGACCTGGAAGAAACCACTCGCAAAACAAGAGCAGAAAACAAGTTAAAATAATAGATTCACAGTAATAACTTATTGTACACATGCGAGGTGTAGTAGGTGTAGAAAAGAAAAACTGCGAACGGACGTGAACTAGATGTTATACCTGTAGATGCGCTTGACACACTTCTAGCTTGTACAGTAACTTCTTTGACCATGGAATTGAACTAATCTTACCAGACTATTTATTGTTGAAAGACAGGAAACCATTACACTATGCTATGTTCATAAAAGGGCAGAATAATCAATAATAGCGCAACTGAGTGTGTTAGTTGCAGTCACTCCCAAGGAAATGAGTGAAGCAAATTAAAGTACAAATTCAATTTCCTCAGGAAATAAGAAATGCAAGTAGTGTTAGATCATTGAGCACTACAACTATTAATTCTAACAGGAAGATATACGAAAGAGTTATTTCCATGTTAGGGAACTGATATGACTAATTAGCACACACTTCCACTGAAACTATGGCTGGGCACTTGTGAAACAGACTAAAGAAAATACCGAAACAAACTTAAAATAGCGAACTTTGTCACGACAGTGAAGCGCTTTAGTGTGCAAAACTGATGTTTAGCAAAAACACGATGTTTCACTGCACCAATTCCCATTCATCCGAAAATTAGTTTGCTTTGGATAAATTTTTATGCAAACACATAGGGACAAATGGAAAAGAACAACAGAAAATAGCAAAAATCTGCTCCGTCGAAACACTTGTGAATCATGATATAGTAAACGCGAGCTGAATGAGGATGCAGTTCCCGTTTTATACTACAAACGCCTTGCTGAATTTAAGTAAAACGACAGCCAAAAACAGCAGGCGCCAAGTCGAACTTTGTTCCAAAGACGAGAGCGTGCTAGGAAATGTTAGATTGAAACTCTTTTTATGCCGAGAATCAATGTGGTCTCACTGTTCAGTCGACTGTCTAGTAAGTCAGACCTTGGAAGAAGCGCACACGGAATTTAGTATTGCCATGCTGGTTCCGTTGCCTGTGCCAAGGATGAACTAGTATCCATCGCGACACAAACGTACGTCGAAGACAAAAGTTCTGTAACAACTGTAAAATCCAGTGGTAGGCTATCAATCAATCAATCAATCAATCAATCAATCAATTTTTTGTTACAAAAGTACCATTACAGATACAGATACAGCTACACTTACAGAAAAATATATAGTTAACAATAATAAATAAGTAATAAAAATAAATAAATATTGAATAAAAAAAATAAATCTATCTAATTTGCTTGCAGCACCCAGCGATTTTAGACAAACGGTTTGGAAGCCTGGGTGATCAGTTATGCACTGCGGCCTGCGAGGAAGGCTTTCCGTCACGGCCTTCAGGGAAACTGCTTCGAAATTGCTGCACTCGTGTTCAGTTTTGATTATTTGGAAGGAAGCACCCGCATGTGCACCTGAGCGAAATATAAAGAAAAAAAACAAACAACTTTAGTTTGAAATGGTTAGGATATTTTTTAAGGGAGTTTAGGATTAATTTTAAGAATTAGATAGCTTTCAATAAATGTTCACAAAGGACAATAATTCATTCAGTGAAGAACTGTTAGAGCACGTCCATAAAGTAAACTTACCAAAAAACACAGAGCTAGTTGTTTAAGAAATCAAAACAAGCTTACCAATGAACGTATTTCATGCGGCTGTCCATATCTGCTTCGTTCGATTGTTCTTCAACTCCGCATCTTCTTCTGGTTCAGAGCTTTGCTCAGGCTCAAACTAGTATGGCCTGACAGCGCCTTCCTATATATCGTCCACTGTCATCTTCAGATGAGCCCGAATACTCATGATGCGACTCTTTGATTGTGCTTCCGTTCCCCCTGAGAGTTCGAGACAACCGACATTCCTGTTCCTGAATGCGAGTTCTCGAGCTATTAATGTGCAATATATCCAGCATTTTCCGACAAGAAAAAACTTCTTTTTAGCACAAAAAAATCGTAAACAATATTTTATAGTTCCAGATTTTATGTATATATTAAACCAAAGCTTCGAGGGGTTTCATATTTTGGCACCTTATTTTTGATCTAAATGACGAAATTGTTAGCATCACACGCTCTACTCTCTAGTGCCCATCGCGAGTTAGCAATATGAATATGGCAAATTAGCCAAGATCTGGCGGTCCCCAATTCAACCATTTTTTCCCGCTCAAAGGGCATCTGGAGGCAGGCTCATTCGTTTCTTTATTAATTCTGTTTTGCATGAAGTTGTGCGAGTGTGAAAATTGAAAGTTCTATTTATGAAACCACACGAAGATCGAAGTCATTTGTAGTTATATTCTGCTGATCACGTACAAAATTGAGCTTTTCAAGTTGGTTTCTAAAGACGATGGTTCAGATATAAATACTGACAAAGTAAGCACAGAATGTTACACAAAACCTTCGTAGCTCATGAGGGGGTTCAAACTATTTATTTCTATTAGCATTGTTTAACAGTTCAGATGAGAGGATGCATGGAAAATTTATTTGCCGTACACTTTTTACAGGCTCCATCCTCCATCAATAATATTCACAGTTCCAGTGGTAAAAGCCGACTCGTCTGATCCAAGATACACGCACAAATGTGCAATCTCCTCTGGTTTTCCAAGCCGTCTCATTTTCAATCGAGAAAGAACAAAATTCATCTGTTTCTCTGGGTCTTCGGCGGCCTGAATCCTTTCATGCAGTGAGGGAGTGTCCACTGTCCCAGGACAGATACAGTTACAGCGGACTCCTTTCGCGACAAAATCAACAGCGATGGACTTCGTGAAACCAATTACTGCGGCTTTGGTCGTACTGTAAACCAACTCGTTCGGCACTCCCATAACTGAAGACGCCACGGACGCCACATTGACAATACTTCCAGAACCCTGAGCAATCATTTTTGGAATGAAAGCCTTGCACATCCTGTACATACTCTTGATGTTCAAGTCGCAAGAAAAATCCCAGTCTTGTTCGCTACATTCCAAAATGGTGCCAAGATGTACAAATCCCGCACAATTGAATAAGATATCGATTTTCTCGACCTCTGCGGCGAACGAGTTGACTGCTTCTGTATCAGTCACGTCGAGAACGCGTGACTTAATCCCGTTGACCTTTTCAAGCAAGGCCAATTTCTCTGCATTGATATCGGTCGCAATCACAAGAGCGCCTTCCCTTGCGAAAGCAAGAGCCACAGCTTCTCCGATTCCTTGTGCGGCGGCGGTAAGCACGGCTGTTTTCCCCTGAAGTCGGCCTTGTGCTGGAAAAGATTGCTCCGCCATCGTGATCTGAGTGACAATATGCTAATTCGCCGGCCACGTGTTCGAAAAAAGTCTATGCAAGCAATAACAGCCCATTACATTTCGGAGTTACGCTCCACTGCTCACAAACAAAACCTTCAAATCGACGCTAGGTGCTCATTTTTCATACATTTGTTTTATTTTTGAGCACTTGATTTCGATTGCCGACAGTTGAGCGTAATTCGGAAAATATGGTCTGTTTTACATCAATCTGACCTCAACCGCGATAGAGATATATTGTGCAATTTTCCCGGCAATTTTAATATTTTACCTTAATTATAATATACATATTTTTTTAAAAAATAATGGTAAACGTATATGTTCTAATTTTTAGTTAGGTTTTTTGATACTATGCCGTATGTGAAGAGCTACAGAGATTCAAACTGGTCACGTCCACGGAGTGCGCTGTCTGTTGCCATGCGACTGCATTAAGCCGCTGGTTTTACTCTGCGCCCGCGTAAACGAAGAACAACAGTAAGCATTGCAGAATTATAAGTTACTTTCTCAATCATACGCAGAGCAACTTAAGCGCTTCGGTTGGCGGGCTACACGTATTGGAAACTTGGCATATGGTGATAAGAAAGAAACAAGATTGATTGTTTTCGAGAGAAGGTAAAAGATAAAACATTAAAAATGTCACAGAAAGGTGTAAACAGGGGTTGTGTCCACCAGCAAAACCGTTAGTTTGCTCTGCGCATGATTGAGAAAGTGGTTTATAGACCGTATGCATAATACGCCCCACTGGCCATGAACAAAAATTTTGAGTCGAGGCTGGTAAGGCAGAAATACAGCAAATGTATGAGAACTTGGAAACTAACCTCGAATTGAAGTTATACTAATGGTCACTGGGGCGCATTGTGCATACGGTCTATGGAAACTAAAACTTAAACCAAGAATGCAAAAACAAAAAAAGTTAACCATAAAATTGTACTGTAAAACAGTAATACAAATATTCTAAAGAATATTTCAAAACAGCTGGGCTTTTCTTTCAAAAATGGAAGGTTGGGGCGAACTTAAGGCCGTGTTACACGAGTCAACTTGCAACGACGATTTTCCGCGCAACAATGTTGTTCCCGTGTATTAAGTCACCAGGGACGATTTTCTGCGCAACAAGGAGCCCGGCAACTAAATGCAAGTTTTTGAATTGGTTTCAAAACGGCTTGCAACACAACACGCAACAATGTTGCGCGGAAAATCGTCGTTACAAGTAGTCTCGTGAAACACCGCCTTAAGGCTATGTTCACACTTGGTGCCCGAGTACTTGTGAGTGGACACCAACGCAAAATGCTGCTGTGTTCAGAAAAAATCAACACCACTAATGTGCCCGAATTCAAGGTCTCTACCTTGTGCTCGGGCTCGGATATCGTGCTAGAATTCGGGCCCGGCACTTGAAAAAATGGTTTGTTCACACTGGAGCACAGCGACAATCGTACTCGGGCACC
>JAOBYE010213546.1:0-17115 GCA_025403585.1 Parazoanthus swiftii
AATGTAGATTTATTTATTTATTCGTTTTATATTCTGAAATTTCTGACCGTTTTCCGGAAACCGGTGGAAACCGGTATCGATCCGCGCCTGGTATTGTTGACAGGTCAAAAGATCTTCATACTATTCTCATCAATTTTTAGGTATGGATCGGACATTCCAGCGAGGAGACCAGAAGCCCTTTGGTTCAAGCTATAGGATATGTCCTGAGACAACAGAGAAAGTGAAAAACCAGTTGGCATGTTTCAAGACTGATGGGACAAAAGAGGCTCCTGTTAAACAGCAGTCTGTTTTGCCAGACATGACACCATTTACTGTAGGTTTAGACATCTGAGGAATTATAATATATAATATTGTATTAGTATTTGTGTGCTTGCAGTACAGATTCATAGCGCATTAGGGGGCATTGACAAATAAAAAAAAATTAAATAATATCCAATGGACATTATCCTGAAATCCCCTCCCCACTCCTTCGATAACAGCCACTTGGTCAAGCTACGGTAAGTTCTAAGCCTCCTCCCCCCTTAACATCCATTGGACGTAATTTTAATTTTTTTTGGATTTGTTGACACTCCCTTATTTATCAGAAACTATTAATATGTAATGTTAACAGCTATGAAGTGTTTTGTAATGTATCATACCATAATATCATTTTCAATTGGCAAGTATAAGTTAACCCTTTAGCACCAAAAATTTACCTCTGCACGTATTTAAAATTACACTTGAGTTACACATGGATCAAAAATGAAAAATGTCTCATTGCCCATCTTAACTTAATGAAAGCACTTGGAGTTCACCAGCAATTACATGTTGATAAGTACATGTACTTGCATTGAAGCAAGTTACATGATTGTTTTAAGTGATTTTTATGTTGAGTACAAACAGTTGACTATTATCACTATAGTTTTTAACTATATTCATTTGGTTATTGTTTACTCAATATGGATTGAATTGTTATCAATGTTTAGAAGCACTGAACTATTGTTTTATAACATAATTGTACTTAAAACAAAGGCCAACAAAGTAGTAGATACTGTAATTATACTGCAGTAACTTGGCAGCTTGATTTGATTTTGTTATGGTTGTGATCAATTTGGATGAATAATTCTAAAACAAAGATGAGTCGATGCTGCAGCTGTACTATTTCTAATGAAATGGGGTACACGAGTTGGAAAAAAGGTACACCTGGGTTTTAGGTAATCAGGTATTGAAGTTGTGAAGGTCTGGGGACATGTTTCCCAAAACATTTAGCTCTAGTTAATTAATAGCAGGTTAGAGTTGTATTGAATTTAAATGGTGTCTTTGATGACTTTTCAAAAACTGTCAGTCACACTGCTGGGGAAGGGCGGTACAGTCACCTGGCTGGGAAAGTCTGTACAATTTACGGGTGTTCCGGCCTTAAGAAAAACACTGTCTAACTCTCAGTTTAATAAATAAATGTAATAAGAATTATACATAATACATATTATATATATACGTCTAGTTATGCAATGCTTTCGAGTGGGATACCGTGGAATATGCCACACGTCACTTGTGTTTTCCGTATACACACGAGCCTTTAGGCAAACTTAGGAATTTAGGGAAACTTTGGAAACGGTTCAAAACAGTTTTTTTGGGAGATTTTTTTCAAAAATGTTTGGAAAATCTTCAGATGTGATCGCAACTGTTCGGAAACATTTGCAAGAGTTGAAAGGCATCGGAGCTGTTGCCAGCATAACTGTTGCATGCAAGTAATGACGGGAAAGTCGAGTGAATACTGCCCATTGCATACCGCAGAATATGCAACGGCAATCCTGTCCTCTGATTGGCTGTTATGGCATATAAATTATATATATTGTATATATATAATTATATATTATTTATTATATATATACTCAATCTACAGACATGTACTGTTTCACCCTTTGAGGGCTCATCAGTGCAACTCAGAGAAGGATTCTGAGTTTGAACCCCTGTATACAAGAGTGCTCAAACTCAAAAAGAGTAAGCTGTGCACAATGCAAATGGTATGACAGGAGTTTAGTACAGTCCCAGAATCAGAGTGCTCAACAAAGCATCCACAATACCAGGAACCATGCATACGCAGCCGAGGTACCAAGGAAGTGGCAGCAATGGACGGCTGTTTCGCTCTTATTAGAGCGCGTCAGCATTGCATAGCCAGGCACTATGGAGACACAAAGTCTTTTCTTAGCACCCTTTACTTCCAAGGCGGACCCACTGGTGTGGGTCTCTTTAAACCTAAGGCCACCACACTACAAATGTGGGACCTTTGGCTGTGATGTTTGCAAAATGCAGTCCTGTGGTAAAGCAGAATGCTTTGGAGCGTAATACTCAATCTGCAGACATGTACATGATTGTACTGCTTTGCCCTTTGAGGGCTCATCAGTGCAGCTCGGAGAAGGATTTTGAGACTGAACTCCTGTATACCAGTGCTCAAACTCAAAAAGAGTGAGCTATGTGCAATGTATATATTATATATATATATATACAAAGTCATGATTGTATATAATGTGGTGTTGTTAAATTATCTTCAGAGAGATTTTGCTAACAAGAGTTTTTCCATTCATTTTGCAATTTGTTATTGGCAGTACATTTACTGGTATAAGTACTAGTGACTTAGTTCATTTGACTCTTGACTATTGCCTGTGTGAAACCATATGTTGAGAGTGATTGAAGCTATATTTAAAATGATTTGTAAGTTAACAAATGTTTTGAATGCTCTTTTTTTTGCTAGCATAAAGGCTTTAAAGTTTATGGAACTCAAAACTGTTCCATGTGGCAGTTGGTGGAAGTGCACGGACACAAAGTCAATAGATATACCATGTATGTTACAGCTACAGAACCCGTGGCACCTGTACACTATGAAATGCTTGGCTTTGACAGCCTTTTGGGATCTCATTATGACAAGTATGAGTTGGACTACACCATGTACAGTGCAGAAATGCCACCATCCGAAGACTTTGATACTCCAAAGGGTTAGTTGAAGAGGCACATAACTAATGTTCTAATGAGTTGATATTATGTTGTTGGTACCATGCAGTTACAGATGAAATGGGGACCAAATGATTTACAAAATGTAGTTTGAGTTCTTTATAATAAGAAGAACTTGCATTTTTTGGCAAATCTTCCCTTGGGAGAGGAAGGGAGGAAGTACTCACTCCAATTCTGGGTACACAATCTTCAGTTTTCTTTCAAATTCTTGAGTAAACTTCAATCATTTTTTCCCTAGTTTTATAGATATACCCTGTGATTTAGAGAAAAAACATTTTTCACACTTCAACAGTTCTACTGTCAGTAATACAAATTAAAGCTCAAAAACTATATCCTGTTAGGTGGCACATAGTTACATAGCTGTGTTGCTAGTTGACCTTGACCCTGCTCCCTTTCTTACATGTATATACATGTATGCATGCTTTGGTCACATGCAGATCTAATTTCTTGACAAGACATGGCTTTCCATAACCAACTCTTTTTTTTCTGTTCAGAGTATACATTAACATGTAAGTTAAACATTTATTTGTAAAATCATGTAAGTAATGTTTTCCTTTTGACTATTTTCAACCACAAAGTAGATGTCCAATTGCCCCTAGATTTCTGGGGATCATGCATTAGCTACACTCTTTGAACTACCGGTAGTAACTGACAGGACTAACAAACTTTGACAGCCTTTGTGTTTGAAAATAATTATACAATTTATAACTGTAAATTTCAAAATATAAGCCCTCAAGTCTAAAACACAAAATTTCTTCAGTCATGAGTACATGTAAGTCCCATGACAGAGCCTTGGCTAGTAAGTACAAATTTGTACATGTATCTTGAAACAAAAATAAACCAATTTGACTTCGAACTGTTGTTCTGTCCCTTATACAGTTCACTGTCTAGCTTATTGCAAGAATTTCAAAGTCTTTAAAGACAATTACATGTAAAATGACCATTTGATATGTTAAGCCTTCCCCCTCCCTTGAATATAAGCCTGTTAAAAAGTGATTTCAAAGCTGTAAGCTCATGGGTAACTTACATGTATATTTGGAAACTTATAGTATCATAATCATGTTAAATTTTTTGATGTCCCATATTTTGGGTTGAGATAACAGCATTAAGTCATAGGTACATGTACATACTTACATGTACATAGTGAACACACTACATGTAGTCTGACAACTTAAGTGTTTACTAACTAGTAATGTTAGGTAACTTACGAGTGCTGCTTTTTTTCTGTCATGTTGTACATGTAGGTCTAGAATGCAGAGGGTTCCCAGGGCCTGGTGAGGAGGCAGCTATCATTGCCAACCCAATGCAGGAGTTCATTGAACCACATGGTAGAGAGAAGATTCATGGAGTATTTGAACATTTTCTTGCAAAGCATCCAAAAGACTACGCCAACCGAGTTGACAAATCTGAGCACAACCACAGAAGGGATGTTTTTAGACACAACTTGAGGTAAGACTGATATGCAGTTTTTCAGTACTGTACATGTAATTCAGTAACTGTTTACAATACAGTACAGTAATTAGAGTAAAATGGTGGAATTTCCTAACAAAACTGAAATTTTGTATACCGTCCTGTTATATTCTGTATTTAGGCCTTAAAGGTGACTTACTTCAAAGTGGCACTGAGGTATTCAGTTCTGTTTAATTGATAGAAGAACAAGTTAGAATTGCTTGATATTTGGCATGGAATGGCGTGTACCAAAATGTTTTGAATCGTTTCCCCTTCTTTCCATCTTCTATCTGTGATATTTCTGGCTCCCACAGCACTAGCTGGTGCAATTTGTTTTGATCTATCTGGGAATCTAATCTAGCAACTGAATAGAATTCAGTGATGAACCACCCCATGGTTTCCAAAGATAAGTGACTTGAATTACCTTTTTACAGAAAATACAAGTCATGTAAATTTCTACATAGCTCAAAAAAGGGATTAGTTACACTGTATTTAGGTACATATATATTTGTGTGTGCTACCACATAGGTATATCCATTCAAAGAATCGCCAACATGTTGGCTTTAAGTTAGCCATCAACCATCTTGCTGACCGGACTGACAAAGAGTTGATGTTACTGAGAGGTCGCCGAACAAGCAAGAAACATGGAGGATTACCATTTAAGCCTGACTTGTCAAAAATGAAAGATGTTCCAGAGGAAATGAACTGGAGACTGCGAGGTATGCTTGCTGAACTTAATCGATGTGTAAACTTTGTTGTTTCAATTTATAATTATATTTGTGTGTATTGTACACATGTTAATTAACTGGAATGGGAAGTGTTAAATTGAGAAAAATTAGTTTTAAAGTTGTTGAGCTTATCACAAGATTTACAGACAGAGAAAATCAGGACTTCTAGTCAGACATTCATGACTGTAGATAGTGGTAATTAGAGGGGAGGGGTATAGATCATGAAATGAGCACTCACAGGTAATCATGAATTGCTTAATATAGTTGTTTTCTTCAAAGTCAGCCGGTAGTTTTGATGATATTCACATTGTATGTTTCAGGGGCAGTGACACCAGTGAAAGACCAAGCTGTCTGTGGTTCATGTTGGAGTTTTGGTTCAACTGGTGCTGTGGAGGGTGCCCTGTTTCTTAAGGTATTTTGTTGTGGGAAAAAGCATTGTATTCATTTATTAAAAGTACATAAATGTACACTTTCTTAAATTTTATTCTGACTTCAAATTTGTCTGTGGTATTATGACTATCGTTTGTAGGCTGACAGAAAGACTAACGTACATGTACATGTACTGTAAATGTATGTAGTGAATGCGTTAGTATAATCTGTATAGGGAAACTGACTTTGCCCTCGAGGGAAGTTAGTACCCCACTTAGGTTCTTAAATATGTGCAGAATAATTATTTATGTGCTGTTTTCTATTCTCTGGTCGTTCTTCAGACTGATTTACGTACATGTAAGCCTGCTACTGGCAAAACATAATCGAGAGAAGATAGTACTCTGCTTTATGATAACCTCACAGGAGATACATGTACAGTACTTTGTAATGCACCTATCAGTGTAAACCACGGAGGGAGGAAGGGAGTGGTCCTTGTATAATTACAACATTTTTTCTTGTCAAGCATTGGGGAATTGAAAAAAATATTGGTCTCCTGGTTTGATTTCTGCCCTGGGTGATTTGAACTTGCATTATTTTGGACCAAAATGACTATAGTTAGTCCCTGACCTTCGAGATTTGAACTGTAGTGTTTTATATGAATCTGGTCAAATTACGTTGATAGGTGCATAGTTTACGTGTGCATGGTGATAGGACGAGACTTGCACAATCCTTGTCAGGGCCGTAGCAAGGGGTAGGGCCGGAGGGGGGGGGGGGTCCGTACCCCACCAGTTTTTTCCAGCAAATGTATCAAATGTATCAAGCTCAGAAAATTGCTCTAAGTTTGAGAAAACTTGACATATTTTACTAGTTTTAGACACTCTGATTTTGTTTCAAATGGCATTTAAAACCCAGGAATCACGTTTTTAGACATTAAACTAATTTTAAAATTTCCCGGGGGAGCATGCCCCCGAACCCCCCTAAAAGGCTGACACCATCGGCTCTTGGCGGTGCCCCCCCCCCCAGTTTTCCAAGGCTTGCTACGGCCCTGCTGGTAATGTACTAATTTTTGGACATGACCGTTATAGACTGGAAACCTGACCAGGCTGTCGCAGCAGAATTTGATGGACTGCAGCTGGGGATTTGGAAATAATGGTTGTGATGGTGGTGAGGAATGGCGGTCATATGAATGGATGATGAAACACGGAGGCGTTGCTACAGAGTACAGTTATGGCCAATACCTGGCACAGGTACAAAATCACACGTGGAACCTTACATGTCCTGGTTGTCATTATGTTGTGAAATACTGTAGAAGGCCCACTTGTGGAAGTGGTTGGCACGATCTGCGCGAGTTTGCTAACAAAACCCGCATAAGAAGTTAGCATGACACAGAAGTTTTTGGTCGGCGTTAACAGCGCAATAGGCGGTAAAATTCGCTGGTCGCCGGCTTGTCTTGAATAAGGCAGTTGCTTTGGAGGCACCAAATTGCGCAAAGTCAGTCATGTATTTTTCAGTGTTTTTTTTACAAGAGGAAACAATGCGCAAAACGACATTTACCACAATAAAAACCAACACCTACACAGCAACAGTACACAACCAAGTAAATACAAAAGAGCTGCATTGTTGAACGAACAAAATAAGAGTCAATAGAGCTACGTTATTACTGCATTTTATAAAAAAAACTACATAGTCTCCCGACTATTAATTACTAGTAGGATACTCTGTTATTTGAATTGCATAGATACTAAAAATTTGTTTACATGTAAATAATAGTAGTTCACTAGACACATTTGTTGTGTTGCAGGACGGCTACTGTCACTTTGAGGAGGCAAAGATTGGGGCAAAAATTTCAAACTACGTGAATGTCACTTCAGGTAATCTGAATGCGCTGAAAATTGCCATCGCCACAAAGGGCCCTACCTCAGTTGGTATTGACGCATCTCACAGATCATTTGCGTTCTATTCCAGTGGAGTATACTACGAGCCGAAGTGTGGTATGTAATCAATATCGTATTATCTTCGTACTTTCATGTCGTAGTCCTCATCTGGAACGGACAATTAAACAATTGGTAGTGATCTCTTATGTTATCTTTTCATTGCCTTTGAACTGAAATAACTCAATAACTTGTTTCAGTGAAATCTACCGCACTTGGAAATGACTACGCATAGATGAATTACGTTTCTTTTACTAAACTTCTCATAACATAAATTGCAGCTACATAATTATCATTTTTAGTTCGATTCTAAACAGTTTGATCATGCTTCACTCTGCTTTTCCATAGTATTTTCTTCATTTTCTCTGCTAATTTGTCGGGAAGAAATTACAAATGTTTATCTGGCTTACGCTGATTTAAGAGATGGTTTTAAAGTTCCCCGGGATGTGCTATTTTATTCCATCTGGGTAATTTAGATACTGCAATACATTGTCAGTTTACCCTCATAATACTAGATATATTTTGCCAGTTTTTGTGTAAGCCTGGATTACACTTGCGATAAAAGCAGAAGCATAGACAGAAGCAAAGACAGGAGGAGCGTGCCGTTCAAGTTTGAGACAGGAAACGGAGATTGAAGGACAAGTTGCCATTTTCGTTCGTAATCGTTTCTGTGTCTGTTGAGCTTACGCCTTTCCATGCCAGTGTAAGTCAAAGAAGACGGAAGCAAAAGCTTAAGCCAAAAGCAGTGGCCGTTCTTAGAGTGAGCACAACAAGACAACAACCTGTAAATGAGGCTTTTGTCCTGCAAATCTGGATTCCCTTTTGCTTCCGTCGTTTTGGCTCGCACTGGAATGTACCGTTCTTCTGCTTCTGGTGGTTTCTTCCACGTCTGCTTCATTGATTCTGTAACTAGTGTGAGAATAGTACGACTGTATGCCTCGTGTGAGACTGGCCCATTATTTTCTGTTTCTTAAGGTAACAAGAGCGAGGACCTTGATCATGCAGTGTTAGCTGTTGGTTATGGGACATTGGATGGAGAACCCTATTGGCTGGTGAAAAACTCTTGGTCAACTCACTGGGGAAATGATGGCTACGTACTTATGTCACAGAAGGACAACAACTGTGGCGTGGCGACTGATGCTACTTTTGTTATAATCGAATAATAACAGAATTAGACTGCTGATAACTCTGAAACTGGCAAGCTTGACCCATTCTTGTAAAGAGATTGAAAATCTAGTTGACAAATGTAATGCATTTTTTATAGCAGGAATTCCTTCAGTTTATATGGTTTGGTAAAGGTAACAGAAAGGAAAATTTGTTGTATGGATTTTCAATAAGCAATCAACACAGTTCATCTCGACGATTTTTATTGAAATAGTCCAAAACAACTGTAATTTTGTAAAACTGTTTAACAAAGTGTAAATGAATTTGAAATATTTTGAACTAAAATAAATTAGCGATAAAGGTGGTGTAAGCAAAGTTTTACTTTAAAATGTTTCCATGTCAATATATTGTGCATCTAAATGCGCTTTTGTTGTTACAACGAACTGCGCCGGCAGAGTAAAATTCCCCTCAGTAAATGGGCATTTGTGTTAATTCAAATCTCAATTGCAAAATTTAGCGATGCATATAATACAGATACAACTTTTATGCAATTTGGAACTTGGTAAAAAGGTAAAACTTTACAATGTATCACAGTCGTTAGTATCATCAAGTGTCTGTGAAAATTCTCGTTGATGAAGAAAAGAGTCAGTGTTTGTTTTCATCTGTTGTAGTTCAACTCTTCTTTTTTTCCAGTACGGGTGAAGCCGCTTCACTTTCTGTTTCCTCGATAAACCCAACCTCAGAGGACGGTTACAGTTTGTCGTTGCTGCTTGACTTTCGGGTCCGTTGCTGTCCACTTCTAAGAACAATGCAACAGTACCATTGATTTTAGGGAAACAGGTAGTTCAAAAATTAGTTCCGGCCTTTACTACCTCTATGCCCTCAACAGTCAAGAACGTGAGCAACAACGATTAATTGTACCTGACTGATTGCATGTGGTCAAGAAAGAAGCAACGAGTTGTTCAAGACACGGAGCCTACGGCTGGGAATAGTGAAGCAGCATTTTTACTGATCAAGCTTCCTAAACTGCGAATAGAAATTTTGAAGCTCTCCAATCATTTTACCTTTAATTAACTACTAAACTTTTGCCGGAATATAAACCAGCTTCAGTGTGTAACCTTAAATACATTAAGGCCCAATTCTTTAAGGTTTAAAGATTGTATCTGACGAAAAAAACTAGAGCAGCATGATTTCGCGTAGTAAAGCGTTTTGTCGTGTACAGACAGTTTCTTTTTTAAAAAAGGCAGCAAAATCGGCCACGATGGCGACAAGGTATATCATTGTAAAGTGCAAAAAATGCGCGAAAGACTTTATAGAGAGATGAAACAGTATCTTTCCAACTCGGATCTTTGTCCCACAATCCAAGTCTTACGACATTTTTTGCGAGCCGTGTAGTTTTCAGTCTACAAGCCAATTCAATATATTACTTGACTTCCACAAACCCATTCTGATAAATTTGACACCAGAGATTCGAACACACCACGAAACTAGAAACCCCTTAATAAATTAACCACAGGATATACATGAAACACATTATTTTCAGCGTACCTGAACATTTGTCGTTTTTAGTTTGCATCATTGACGACTGTTGGTTTTCGTACTGAAACTTGTTCTTCCAGGAGAAAACGGGACTTGAATGTAATTGCTCATCCATTTTAGTTCCTAGCAAGGGATTCCTCTGCGGTTTCTTAATCTACAAACGTTAAATATAAAAACGTGATGGTTTCGCTTGCAGTTCGTTTAACATCCACCAGTTCATCTGCTTATCCGCACTTAGAGCATTATGTGAAAATGTGCACACCAGCACTTTAACATTATGAAAGTGCGCACTGTAAATTAAAATTTATTTTATCCGTTTCACATATAAAAACCTCGCTTTGCCTCCGAAACTGAGGAGTTATCAGTGAATAGACCTTTCTCACGTTTTTTTATTTAGTTAAAAACCTGATGTTCTCGCTCTGTAAATGACAGATATGGAAAGGGCAGGTCAAAGTTAGTACATACCAACAATTTAGGGGTTTAGTATTGGAAACTGTTGCACTGGTGAGGTTTTTGAAGACAAAATAAACCCAGAAATTTTTAAAGAGAATGTTTGAGAATTTGCATGGGAACGAGGCTGGGAGGGCATCAATGCCCTCCCAATGCAAAGTTCCCATACATTATCTGTTACATTTTCTGTTTTTGAAAACTTTACCAGCGCCACATTTTGCAGTATTAAATCACCAAATTTTCGGTACTTACTAATTCTGACCTGCTCTTTCATTTCTGGCATTTACAGAGTGCTAGCGTCATAATTTCAAAAGCGTGATAAAGATCTATAGGCCACCTCCACAATCACACGCAGAACAAGGTTATGGTTTCGGTTGGTGGACCCAAACGATTTGTAAACATGGAAGATTGGATGAAGAAAATGAAAAGATGGGCAATTTTTGATTTAAAAAAATGAACGATAACACTTCAATATGTCAGTAATAGAAACAGGTGTTGTACTTACCAACCAAACCCTTACTTAGCTACCCTTACTTTACTCTGCGAATAATTGGGAATGTGGCTTATTGGAATGTTTCGAAATTTTCCTCGCTTTCTGTACCAACATAGCGGTCGGCCTAGAAACAAGTATGTTTTGCGGTATTCAAGCAAAGTCTCTTGTACCTACAACTGATGACATACTTTGGGGGTTTACTATAAAAATCACATTTTTTCTGATTTTTTTCGACAAACTTCACTTTGAACAACAAGCCAAATGTTAAGTATTGAAGTTAAACGACTAAAAGTATCGCATCGTGGCAAATAAGAGCATTAAAAGCAGTAAAGTAACATCTCAAAACCATGTCGTTCTATGTTTGATAGAAAATTAAGTGCATGTTAATTGACTTATTTAGAAAACCAAAAGTGTGAAAAACTGATCACGTGAATCGCTTTGGATCACCGTCATTCAGTTTTTTTTTTATTACTTTCTAAGCAATGTCGCACCTTCGTTTTCTTGAGAGCACTTTCCACGAGCAGCATTGCGGCCTCCAGTAAATCCGGCCCATCCAGCTCACTGATATCAAGTTTTAACTTTAAGGGCAATTCTGACATAAGTGTCGTAACGTTTCTTTCCATATCTGAAAGTAAAGAGGTAAGCAACTTGTGCAGTAACAATTGGACAAATCAGTTCTTAAGGGTCATATTTCTTCAAATGCCAGCTGCGAAATTTATATGTTGTAACTTAATCCGTTTCGAAATGATTTTTTTGGTCTTGATCGAACTTTCTTCACCTTCTTGTGCTTAAGTAATTCTTTTTTAAGCTATTTTTTGCCAATAGGCTAAGTGTCAGATTACCTAGAATCAGTTGACAGAATCAGTGATTCATGCACTTTGCGTTGGTTTTTCCATTTCCTTTAATCCCTAACTACGTGCCACATAGATATTAGTGGGTACCTAAACAACATTTATCATCAAGAAGACCAACTTTTGCAGAACAAATTGGTAAGTGACTTCATGCTTCCGAAACATCACGTATTTCAGCTGGTACTTCACTAGACCACCCTAGGCTAAACCAACAAAAAATCCGTCCGGGTTTCTCGTTAAATTGCCTAACGATTTTTCTTACCTGTAGCACTCTCCATTTCTTTGGCATGGAAGTCTTTCCCTTGTCGAATACTCCTTTCTGACTGGGCGCCAATATTGAATTGACTGCTCATGCTAGATTCGTTGTTAGGGATGTAGTCTCGACTTTTGTACTTTTCATCTAAATATGAACGTGATGTATCATCTCCACAACGCAACTTCAACCTGGAGTCAGGCAAGCGTATACAAGCAAGTTGATCTACGGGTTGCGAGGACGGAGAGATTTCGCTTTGGCTTCTGTTTGCTTTAGGGCTTCCCATACATGTTTTGCCCATAACCAAGTTGCACTGTGAAAATTTTTCTCCTTTGTTTTTTGCTTCATCCTTGTTATCTGCGTCGTTCATTATAAAGCCACTGGTCTCTTTCGCCTCCAACGTTTCGTAGACGGGATTGTTTTTGACTTTGTCAACTCTGAAATCATGCGAGTCAAGCGAAGCAATTCCTGTTGTTTTGTTGCTGTCACGATAACAGCCGCTGTTTGCAGTTCGCCTACCTTCTTCAGTGTTAATGCCTTTACTTGATTTTCTTTTGTTCGTGGATAAGTTCAGAGTCTCAAAAGAGTGTAGTTCGTTGGGCGATATCTGTCTCTGACCAAGTTCCGTATTTTCACATCCTACTTGCTCCTGCATTTTAGGTTCCGCCGCATTTACATTATGATTGGGTGAGATCTCTAATTGTTCAAGCTTAGCTTTGGCTCGTCCGCACAGACTTTCAGAGTTAGTTGGAAATGTATTAACAAAACAGCAACTGAGGTTATTTTTCGCGTTAATAAGATCTGTTCTTTTCGGCGGACTTCTATCAGTTGGTTTTTCATCAGCGATTTTACCTACTTCAAGGCAAACATTAATGCTTGCATCGACCACTTCTTCACTAACCATTTCACTGTTGATACTTATCTGACTATCAAAGATTTTTTCTAGTTCCTCTACACACCCAGGAGTTCCATAAACAAGGTACGTTTCGCCAAGACACTGTGTCTGTGCAGGGCTGCAAGTGAAAACTTCCAGTTTCTCTGATTCCACAAGCAGATCAATATCTTCAACACTGACCATAGCTTCTGTCAGTGTGTGCAACGGTTCACTTTCAGTACTTATCTGGCTATCGAGATTTTGATCCGATGTACTGATGCTATGACTGCTAGAAAGGACGTCACAAACCAATTCTCTGTTACATGTCTGCTCTGTAGGACTGCAGGTAAATATTTCCAATGAGTTATTACAGTCGTTAACGTATTTGTCGTTATTGCAATGCAGCATATCCTTGTGTAAGTGAACAAGACGCAAAGGCAACTCTTTCGTTGGTTCACTGTTAATACTTTCCATAATGTCACCCTTACAAGGAGTTTCGTAGATGCACTCATCTTCGTTCAATCTGTCGCTCAATTTCTCTACTGGACTGCAGGTAAATACTTCAAGATTCTTGTATTTACTTTGTTCGTTGATATTCTCTTTGTCACTGTGAAATGGCAGGCCGGAATGTAACTTCTCCGATGCATAAGGAACAAAGCTGCATGTATAGCTTGATGAACAAGCCTCGGGTTTATCTTTTTCCTCCCAACTCTAAGAAAAGTTTTAAAGGATACAAATTAGGCAAAGTCATAGTACTTGTTATCTACAGGGTTAGAGTTGTATCAACAGAAAAAAAAACAGCAACAGCGCCAACCTACATTCGAGAAATTTGGTAAAAAGCCGAAGTGAAAAGAAAGCAGTTTTCTTGATCATTTTTATGGAGCTGCCTTACGTGCTCGTACATTTCCTTATATTTAAAAAAAGATTACATGCGAAAACTCCTTTGTTGTGTTTCTCAAAAGTTACATCAAATGTTATCCCAATAAGCATATAGCACTTGAGTTACAATCAAATATCATGGGAGAATTGGGCATGGTTGAGTCCGACCTCCTGCCTTTTTCAGTTTGTTTTGAAATGCCTAAAGAATTTATCTTTGATTTAAACATAAGTTATGAAAAGTTGCAAAAATCAATCACAAATCAGAATAAAAAGGCAGTAATGCAAACTACCTACCTCCTCAATAACAGCCGTTTCAAGAAAACTACGCACTGATGTACACATGGTTGCCTCTACACTTTCTTCCTTGCCTCCAAATCGATTGCAGCAGATTATGTCAGTTGTTCTTGAGAAGCATGGGACAACTTGAAAGTTGAGTTCTTGTGACCCGTTCTTAATTTCTATTGTTGATGTATGATCTTTCAAATTTCGAAAAGTCTTGTCTTGATCACTTACACTGTTGTCATCTGTTGTTACTAACATGGTTTGATTCGGAATAACAATACCGACAGATTCGCTTTTCACGTTAGCCGGCAATGTTTCTGAACGAGCAACGCCTAGTCTATCGCAGATTGTGTCCCTTGCAATTGTCGTAAGCTTGTTAACGCCACTTGATTCGGTTTCGCTCCAACAATGATTATTCTGTCTTCCTTGAGGTACTGTGCACATATCCGTTTCTAAATTACTGCTGTCAGAAGGGGATTCTTCCGGTTCTTTGTTTTCCGAATGTATCAAAAACGTCGAAAAACTCTTTGTTTCCACTGGCTCTGGAAAACAAAACTGTGGGACTTGTTTACTAAGGACTCCACTGGTAGTGCTATCTTCTTCGTGTGGTGTTTGGTCATCAAAACGAAACTTTTTAAGCGCGGGTTCCAAAGAACTGCAAAAATTATCTTGTGGCTGAACTGGAACTTTTTGATCTTCAATGTCACTGTTATCACAGCTTGAACCGTTATCAACCTCTTCAGCTTGGTCTGGGGTTAGAATAAGAGTGTCTGAGTCTTCTGAGTTTTGTTCGATTAGTTTTACTGAAGCAACAGGGGAAGCAAAATGTACCTTCAGCTGATCATTTTCGGTCTCAGCGTTTGTAGAAGATGATGGCGATTGTTTCTCGGTACTCTTCAAGATTGATTTAAGGTCGTGGCTACCAAGTTCAGTGTTAGCTTTGGCCTCAAATGATGGGTCGTTAACAGAACTAAAAAAAGCCGATGAACCGATGTCCGTTGAATGATGCTCTTCTTCAAACGCGTTTTCCCCTGGAACAACTCCGTCTTGCGACACAGTTGATAGAAAAACCATAGCTGGACCTTGGGGAAGGAAGAAATAGTTTAAGCAAGACGTTTGTTGCTTACTTTGACTGTTTATAGTATCTTCCAATTCATAATTTTTTCAGTTTGACAGCACCAACAAGGCGTATTACCTCGTGAACATTTTATCAACCGCTACTTTTCATTTAACTTCCTGACTTTAACAAAAATGTTAGATAAAACATTAAGATAGCTTCAGCATAGTAGTTAGAAATAGACAGATCAAGCCCTTAAAATTTACGTTGTAATAACTATTGAAAATTGGAACAAATTTGTTGATGTTTAAGAAATTCAAAATTTCAAAGCAAGTATTTATCTTAAAACAAAAAATAAACCAACATAATACGAGTTAAGCTAAGTAAGAACAAATAAAATACAGGTCTGAATCTGTAGACAAATTTTATTTTGTCTATTCGCATATGAATGACTCAGTCTTAACTTTAGTAACGTACAATAACAGCTCTTCACAAAAAGATATACTCACTTTCCATGGTTCCTTTTAACATTTTTCCTTCCAGACACTTGATTCCAAACGAAGGCCATGTCATGGTTTTACTCATGTCCTCTGAAATAAACGAAAAATAGTCACAAACAGTAAAGCTTACAGACACAGGAAAAAATGGCATTTGATCAGAATGTAAGGCAAATGTGAGCAGTTTTGACACAAGACCTGCACATTTGACAGCTCAGTAAAGAAAAGACCGTTAATAATAAGAAGAACAAGCAATTTTGAAATTCACCCTAAACTAACGAGTTATGGTTTAAAATGAAATGTGTGTGTACGAGCTAATTAAGAAATAACGATAATAGAAACATTGCATTAGGTTAAGTGCTATAGTGGGAAATGTAGATCAATGTAATCTATCATACTGCAATAACTGATATTTATAGTGAAATATTTTTTTCATGAGTCGCTTCAGGTTTTTTACATTTTACACTAGGGCTAAACACAAAACAACTCCATACGCCTCGGAACTCAACAGTAACCCTGTCCTCTGTCCCACACCTTTCGGTCCTTCACTTCAAGTTTTCCATCTTCTGAGCCAGCCATCATATTACCAATGCCGTGCTCCTCAGGCACCGTACCGAGTCAAGCACCCGTGCCCAAGATGAGTGAATAAGTTTCGACTTGATTAGCTACATTTCGTTCTATCTATTCACAGACTTATAGAACTAAAACGATCTTAGTGTTTACAGATTTTAATTGCCTTTAACTTCATACTTTTAAGGCAATGCCTGGCTGGTCATCATTTAATGGTTTGACATTTGTAAAAGTACGATATTAAAGTAAACGATAACACTGAAAGATAATAACAATACTAAGTTAATTAACCCTAGAGTCTTGAACAAAAAAAAGTTACACGAACACTTGAAGGGGAGGGGGTCAATCGGACCCCTCCAGCCTCCCATCTACTTTCATTACAATTCATCCGATATTAAGTTTCTTTGTACTTACAATTAAGCTTAGTCACGTGATGTTCAATTTGTTTCCATAGCAATCGTGATGAGGGAAGTTCCCAAATTTGGCCGTCATCTTGGAATTTTAAGTTTTCCAAATTTTATTCAATTTTAAGTTATAATACTGTAAATGACGAGAAAACAGCATTTAGCGATCGAAACTAAAAAGCAGGTAGAGTCTATTGTACAATTGTCAGCATTTAGTAGCTCTTTAGCGAAAAGTTGAAATTTCGAGGGCAACACAAATTGTGCGACTTATTGTGACGGTGTCACCGCGGCTGTGACGTCACTCGACCTCAATTAGTGTCAAAAGAATAGTTCTAGATCTTTTGTTTTTTGAAAATGCTTTTGTTATTCGGTTAAGAAGCAAAAAACTTGCCCCCCC
>JAOBYE010213657.1:0-17113 GCA_025403585.1 Parazoanthus swiftii
TTCGGACAATTTCTCAGCCTCGGGCCTGTATAACTCAATACAACATACCACGGAAGTAGTTTATTCACTAAATATTGATCCATGACAACCTTTTTTGAAACAGCTGTATATTAGGTAAAAAATACATATTTTTATTTGGTACAGGGAATTCATTTTCAAATGTGTTCAAATCAACAATTTTATCTGACAAATGAGTCTACAG
The DNA here is from genome assembly GCA_025403585.1 of Parazoanthus swiftii. NCBI lineage: Eukaryota > Metazoa > Cnidaria > Anthozoa > Zoantharia > Parazoanthidae > Parazoanthus > Parazoanthus swiftii. Next base: position 203 of record JAOBYE010213657.1, read on the forward strand.
TTTGGCTGGTGAGCAAGATACTGAACTTGAACACAGAACAACTGACTGATTAAATTAACAAATATAAAGTTATCATATTTTCATACTTGTTTAGATTTGATTTTTCTCAGTGACCAAAATCCGGGCTTTTCCCCAAAACTTTTATTAATTTTACATTGTAGATGACTATACTGGACTGTCAAACTGTAGTTTGGTTGAATATCAAGTTTAGTTTGTTACTTAAGAAAATGTATCATAATGATAGTGATGTCATGCTTTGGTACTAAGCACACAGTCTCATTTAGTATGCTGCTTTGTTTGTCATGTTTTATCTCAATTTTTCTGAAAGATTAAGTGAGCAACTCAATAAACTTCAGGTTCAACAGCCTAATATTAGGTAACAGGAAATGCAAATAAAATTAATTTCTATAAAAATAATGCCTATTTGGTGACCCCCAAGCCCCACCCCCCCCCCCCTTCTGCATCTCCCTTTCAAATACCCTGGATCCACCCATACATCTAAATTATTACAACACTGTACTGTTACAAAAATACTTGTAAGGGAACTTCTGGCCACTCACTTTAACGACACAGACAATGAAGGTGATAAATGCCAAGATAGTCAGTAGCGAATTTCTAGAACAAAAATAAAGTATATATTCAATTAATTTTGTTTATAGAGTTATTTTACTTTGACTGAGTTGTCTAGTGAATTCCAAACTAAAGTATTGATGATACTATTTGGTTACTCAAATGAAAAACATTCAGTATACATAATTATTATTGTATAAAACAAACAAAAAATACAAAAATATATTACAGAACTGATTTACAAGACTGCCATAAGGAAGTCCAATACACATGATTGCTAAAAATGTTCGTTAACTTTCCTTCTGAATTGCACAAGTGAAGAAGAGCAACAGGTCACTCAAAGTAGGGAATTCCATAAAGAAGTCCCATCGTAGTATATTGCTTTTTTTAAGTAGTTGGTACGAGACTTGGGCAAGTTAAGTTTTGCTTTGTTGTCTCTTAAGAGTACAGGGTGTGGTTCAATTTGTGAAAAGGTCTCGAAAACGCTGTGCTACAAGACCATTCAAGATTTTGAATAGGAGAACTGCCTTGTGTTCCCTTCTTTTTCATAAATCAACCCATTGTAAACTCTCAAGGAGTAGAGCTGTGCTGGAGACATAATTAGATTTTGCCATTATTCTGGCTGCCCAAATTTGAAGTTTTTCTATTTTGTCTGATAGTTCAGCACTACATCTATCCCTCACTAAGCTTCTGACAGTTAATAAAGTGGGGCTAGATGGGTGCCTGATAGATTTGGGTGGCAGAAGCGGTCAAAATGAAGAAGCTGGGTCTGACGGAATAAGTATTTAGCAAACAACTCAGTAAGTAAAGTTTTAACAAAACCATCAATAGTTTTGAAAACTATAAGACTGTCAGTACAACACAAACTATACCATATTACTAGTTGTTGACATCATTCGACAATGATCAACAACAATAAAGTTTTAAACACAAAAGACAACCAAGCATGAATGGTCGGCCAGTCAATTATCTCATGAAACTGTCAACACTATATTGCTGGGTTTCACTCAATCCCCAGAGACTCAAAAGACAAAGGGCGTGGCAGCCATGCTGGTTGACATAACGAAAGAAAGTAATTGCAAGTCTTTTGTTGTTGTACTCCAACATGGCAGCTATGATGTCACATATTTTGCAACCCAAGAATACACTTTGTTTCATTCCCTCACTTGAGGCTCTAGAGCTCAATTTCAAACTTTTCCTGGAAGTTAGATTGACAAAGATCAATCACCAATGAGCATAGGAAATTGTAAACGAAAAAATTTGATCATGATCAACCTTGGACTGTCCTTGCTCTTGATGGCACTTAGCTTCTAAAGTGACCTACTGTGAGACACTGAATTGCAAAACTAAGTACTATTAAGGTTTTTAAGCGGCCTACTTGCAGCTGTCTTATACTTAATAGCAGTACTTTAAATTATGATATAAACCAAGTTATTTACCTGACACATGATGTGGTGTTGTATGTTCCAAAGCACCCAGTGTAAGCCAATGATTGGCCAGCTGTTACTGGAATGATTGTTGCATTGCTGTGCTCCATGTCTACTCACAAGTTTGGTTGGGCACTCCAAACACTCTTTAAGGGTTTATCTATCTATAACATTGACACAATGGGTTATTCCAGAAAAAATCTGCACCCCACCCATGGAAGGCATTGCCGAAATCCACACGAAGGGGGCATCCAATGCTTTGGAAATCCAGACAGGAGGGGGGTGTTAACTCGAAAATTTGTCCTGGGGGATTATTTTTGTCAAGGCATAGCCACTATGCTATTGTGTTTGTCCATAAGTTCGTAACCATATTATCGGGAAACTGTTGTAAGGTACATGTAATCGCATTTAGGCAAAAACAATTGGAACCAATCACCTTGACAGAAAACTCTGAGTGAAACCGAGTAACTACTCCGCCTCGTGGTTACTGCAGTCTCATCAAGTTATAGCGCATGTTTAGGAGAGTAAATTCCTTGCCATGGGTTTTTTGCTTACTACTCAACAGGGGTTTTTCACAGTTAGTTGCTGTTTCATTCTGTCATGATCACGGGCTTCCTGCAGACACACATTGATTTAATTTGTTATTCTGGTGCTGTTTTCATGTAAAGAAGGAATATTGTTTCATAACTAAACAATCAAACACTGATTGCTAGGCAGATTTTTTGCAACATGATAGGTAACAGACTAAAGTGATTAATTAGCAATTGAGACAATTTTAAAACTTGCACTGGCAAGTTAGAGTTTTTCTGATCTTTTGTTTACCACAAATTGACAGCATGGATTATTATATATTTTTTTGGATTATCTTTTTATGGCCTATTGATGACCGTATTATAATACCAAGCTTTGTTAAATTTAAAATCATGGATGTATTAGTTACTACCTGCATATCTTTGTTAAAAAAATTCAATAGCTTCAGTTTTGCTGTGATTTTGAAGAAACTGAAATAAATATATCGCTGAAAAGGTGGGCTTTATCACATCCTTCGTGCAGCTTTCCTTTCATTGTCAATTTCAGTCGCGTTGATTAGGCGCCAAGTGAATGCAAACTTTACCCATGATTAAACAAGCTACATTTCTGTTTTCGAATGCAGTTTATTTTCAGTGTTACAAAATGGCTAAAGAACGAAAGGTGCAAAGCTGTTACAATTGTGGTCACAAATAACCAAGCATGATCAACTTATTCACAAATGGATATCCCAAAGAACAACTTCACGCCTTGCCACACCACCAAAAATATATGGAAATCCAGACATAGGAGGGGGGGGGGGTCTTCCACCTTGGAAATCCAGACGGAAGGGGGGTCTAGCAATTTTGGATATCCAGGGGTATGGGGGGTAAAAAAATGATGCCTTTCATAAGTGGGGTGCAGATCTTTTCTGGAATTTATACCTAAGAAGATAAACAAAGAAAAATCCAGTAGAAGTTAATTTTGCAGTTACATCCCTAGCCTGCGTAGCAAGCGTTTCCGTGGGTTTTAGGAGCAAAGAAAGATTTTCAATGATTTTGTGGCCGTGCGAGAAATGGAAGCGAGCGAACAAATGGAGCGAGTGGAAATCCCCCCTCCCCCTAACTCAATTTTTCATTTGATAATCCCTTTACCCCTCCCCACTCGCTCCATTTTTTCGCTCGCTCCCATTTCTCGCGCGGCCATGAAATCATTGAAAATCTTTCTTTGCTCCTAAAACCCACGGAAACGCTTGCTACACAGGCTATTACATCCCTGGTATACCAATGCATCATCTAATTAGCATAACACTGGAAGAGACAGAAAAATTGAGTAATAATCTCAGAGGGGGAGGAGAGGGGGAGTCTTTTCTACATGTATTTGTCATCACAATGAAAGTAAAAAGTCATAGCAGTTTTTTTTTAGAGAGAACCAAGCAATCTTATACTGTATTCTATAATTTCTGTTCTCTTCTGCATATCTAATGTAAATTCAACACAGACATAAAAACCCACGTGGCTAAAATCTTAATTTCAATAAATAAAACGTGATTTACTGATTATCAACATTGAAATATTTAAAATATTTTCGAATTTTATAAGAATCTTATATAAACGCTGTATTTTATAAAATGCTTATAGTTATAAGTGAGTATTCAAAAACTTTTTAATATTTAAACTTAAATACTCACATGTAGCCATTAAGACATGCCTGAACAAGGGGTACAACTTAATACTAAGTGTCTTGGTAGTACTAGTAGTGTAGAAGCGATCGTAAAATACAAAATTCAATACCGAATGTCGGGTCTACGAGTTTTTAAAGAAATCTGTGAAACAAGACGCTAGAACGGATAGATCAGAATAATCTCTTTCAAGTGGTTTCATATAGTTCACTTAACAGAAGTCCAAAAACCCCGCCGAAATACAGAAAAATACAGATGGGAATTGCCAGCGCAGAGCGCGTAGTAGTAAGTGACGGTCGGTCACCCGACTTACCTGCATTATTCAAATCACAACAACCCTGCTGGCAAACGAAAGCAATGCTGTATGTATGATAATCGACTTCTCTTCACTTTTATGGTGTTATATATGTGAAAATAACTGACTCGAAGGTTGCAACCCCTCGCTTTTTACATCCACTTTGTGTACCACACTTGGCCACAACACGTTTTCGACCAAAACGACAAAAACATTACTTTCCAGGGAAGGGTTCAAAACTATAAATTGGAAGTTTCATTTTCTGAACAATTTCTGAGGACAGTGACATAAAACTAAATATATCGATTGCAAACTTTACTTCAATGTCCATTTTTTCGCTATACAGAAAATAAAAAAATGAAAATGAAAAAATGAAATCTTTCCCTTTCGATTAGCTTCCCTCCCTTCCCCCCCCCCCACCTTTACCATGTTGTTTAGTATTTCTGATTCTCGACAACTAGTACTTTATGGTCAGCGGCAGCAATTGCCAGGTTACTCAGCCATCAAAACAAGGAAAACAGAAATGATGCTATCGAGAAAAATGAGGTGAACTTTTAAGGAACTTCTCGAAACACAATGGGTTCTCAGAGCGAAATTGTCCATTTAAGTTTCAACCAAGAACGAGGTAAGGTTTTTAGATTCCTAAACACCTGCTTAGGGTGTCTCAGAATGGATGATCTTCAGTCATGACGGCATATAAATTTCATGTACTGACAAGGTTTTCTGCTCAGGGTGCTTTGCCTGCACGATGGATGGTAGCTTCAGAGTCTACAACGTAGAGCCGTTGTCTGAGAAAGCAAGAATAGGTATTCATTCATGGATTAATACATAATACGATTTAGTACACAGGTGATAGGAATTACGTATATCCATTATGGTACGTTTTCATAAAAACCCTTCTTTAGCCGAAATCAGGTTAAAGTACTTAAACTGCTCTGTAATTATTCGATATTGTTTTTATTTAAACGGATTTAATTAATTTTTTTAAAAGCAAAAAATGCTTTTTTTAGCATTGGTTGTTTGAGTTCATTTATGTGTGATTTTGTATTCTTCTTCTTCCAATTTTCGCCTACCTCTTTCTCAAGAAGATTCTTGTGAGCTTTGTACAGTACAAGTGCAATTACTAGAATGTAGTTTAAATTTTAAAATACGTAGTGATGTGCAAGTGATTTAATAAACAGAATGGCACTAGGTCTACTGGTGGCGCACAACCATAGATGCTGTTCAAATACGTTTAGGCCTGGCGCTGAAACAGCGGACTCAGACATTCTAGTCCGTTAAAATAATTATAGACTCAGGAAAAATGAGTACATGCATTAGTTGCCAGGTTGGTGGAGGTTCTGCACTTCATAGGGCTTCGCATGTCTCAAGAGTCAAGGGCCACTCTTCTATGCAACAACATAAGAGACCCATAGCAACCAAACATTTATCTTTTAATTTTAATTTTGTTAGAAAAGTTTAATTTTTGTCAATGCTATATTATTTAAATATAAACCAATTTTTACTGAGCCCCAGTTGAATTGCCAGAGTATAAAAGCTACCCTGTGAGCAGAGATGAGGATCTATGCTTGTGTGGTAAGCACATGCACTGGTTATCATGAGACTCTTTCTGAGGTGGCAGAGAGTGTGCTTACTCCAGAAGTTGTATCTGATTACTGTTGCACAAGAATGTCAGTAGAGCGATTTTCATTTGACCTTGAAATAGAAATGCCCATCCAAACAAAACACGAACAGAGCTTGAATGACATTTATTGGCTATGTGAACAGAACATGAGCAGGAGCGCCAGCTATTGTGAACATGGGGATCTTCTGATTGGCTTGACAAAATTAGCATATGCAACTACAAAGAATTGCACCGTCATTTCTGTTCTCATGTTCATAGTTTTCAGTTCATTGGACAAATGAAAAGAGAGATAGAAATCTATGACAGAGTTGATGTTCGTAGCTTTCCTGCCATTGGTTGATGAAACAAAAAGTGAGCAATTTGGAAACACATGTTTCAAGATCAATCAAAAGTCACTCTGTCAGTCTACTTAAAAATCATTCAAAAACTTTGTTACAGATATCAGTGAACCCTGCAGGATTTCACAAGTGCACATGCTTCACAGAACCAATTTAGTTGCTATCATTGGAACAGGACCTGGAGCCAAGTTCAGTAATGATAAAGGTATTTGGTAAATGAGTTAATAAGGTTAAGGAGTTCCTCACTGCACAATGTAGAGCATATGTTTTCTGGTACTTTTGAGTAATCAAGATTCTTTTGATAGACCAATTTCGATATATTAAAATTCAGCCTGAAACAAAAGACATCAACATGAGGCTCTGGGGAATAAAATATGGTTTATACTAATAGACAAATTTAATTAGTTTTATTAGTAAGTGTAACTTTCATACAAGTCTTTATCAACTGTATATTTTATTAATTGAAACAATTGGCAGCGCAGTGGTCGAGTGGTTAGTGTGTCTGACTCGTAACCTAAAGGTTGTGAGTTCGAACCCCAACCTGACCACTGTGTTGTGTCCTTAAGCAAGGCACTTTACTTGACTTGCTCCAGTCGACTCAGCTGTATAAATGAGTACCAGCTTCTGCTGGGGGCTAACCTGTGATGAATTAGTGTCCTGTCCAGGGGGAGTCACAGACTCTCATCTGCTTAACACTGCGGAAACCAGAGATAAGCACCTGCCTTATGAGCCATTTGGCTCGGAAGAGGATTTAGCTATATGGGTTATTCCCCAGAATTCTTTTATGTTTCTAAATAAATAAACATTGCAGTTTTTAATTTATATTTTATTTAGTTATATTAGTAAGTGTAACACTCATTCAAGTCTTTGTCAACTGTATATTTTATTATTTGAAATAAAAATAAAATGTGCTATCAGTGGTGAAAATGTTCACACAATGTTATTGTTGGCATGTAGTGTACATTTGGGATGACGCCTTGAAGAAGCTGGTGTTGGAGTTTGCATTTGGTTCGCCTGTGATGACGGTCAGGATGAAAAGAGACCAGTAAGAAACCTTTCATGACTGACGAGAACTTGTTGATATTAGTAGTAAAATTCTAGCTACCTTTAAACAATTATTTGGCCAGACCAATTTAACTTTTGGTAGCACAGATCTGACTGACCCTGTTTCGATGAAATCAGGAAAAAAAATGAAAATAAAACTATGAATTTTTTTAAAAATTAAAATAACTAACTGACATTTATCACTTCATGTTTAGCTTGCAGAGAACAATTAATTTTACAAATTAAATTAATTATGAATGACAAAAAATCTGTCATATGCTCAAAATGAAGTGATAAATGTACTCCCAAGCAGAAACAAGCAAGAGCTGTACTGTGTGCCAGAGGGCAGTACATTTTGCTTAGACTTCAGTGAAGTGTTAGGTGAAAGAAATGTTCTGGCTGTTTAATTAAAAATAATAATTGTTTATTGAACATTCTAAAACTTTTTAACTCTTTCAGCACCAGGCAATTTATCAACATCTAACTTCTCCTTACAAAACTCAAACAAAATCATATAACAAGTAGTGAGAAATAAGGAATTGATCAAGTAGAATAAGCTGTTGAAGTTGAAAAGTTTAAAATTTAGAGTTGTTTTTTTATAATTCATTCCTAATTAAAAATATATGTTAAACATCTCATTAGTTGATTAAGAGCATTTTAATTTATTATCAACCACTACAGTTGTACGTGTATGTATTCTGTTTGTAGGCTTGGTTATATACGGTAATTATGGTACTACAGTACAGACTGTTATTAAAAACATCGCATAACAGTAGTGTGTTTCAAATGATCAACAGATTGTTCATTGTGTTGAAAATGAGGATTAGAGTATATAACTTTCCTGAGAATCCAGAGCAGTTGTTTTATTTTGACACCAGAGAAAACCCAAAAGGTCAGTGAAACATTCAATTTTGCTTTATTTAGAGTTCTGTCAGTAAAATATCACTTAATACATGTAATATCCCTTAAGATGCCAACTATACCTGACTAGACTGCAAATTGTACTTTTCATTTGTTAACAACTGCTAGAAAACTTCAGGGTCATCAGGTCATAGAACGTTTCCTTTAAACAGTTAAGGTTCCAATCTGGCTGGTTTTCCCCTCCACCTGTTGATAAACAATATTTTAAATATCATTCCTTGCAAATGGACTCTTGGAGAAGGGATTGGACTTTCACCACTGTACAATGTAATAGCCTATAAAAATGTAACTGCAATAAAATAATAGCTTCTAAATTAATTATAAGCAACATATCTTTGACCAAATGTATGAAATTTGTTTAAAGCTGTATTAAATACAAATTAACATTATGTTATATATAGTGTATGTGACCAGCAATTTATGTGCATTCATTTGGGCCAGTGTCCACACATATCTGGATTTAAAAAAATCTGCATCCACATGTAGCGTATTTGAATCGAATTAACCTGACAACATATAACCGGGTTCACTGTAGTGCCCAGGACTCCTCTAAGAATATTGTAAACAGAGCATGTGCAAAGCAGTGCATCTAGTGAATTAATTGAATATAGGAATATTTGAAAACTCGCATAAAAAAGACTGGATCTGACTTTGTTATGTCATCAGAATCAAAAATATCTGGATTTGGCCGTCCACACTGCTTCAAAATGTTTGGGGATTCGAAAATTTGCATCCTGGAGAGCAGATTAAAACAGTTGCGGATTCACATACGAATTTGCCGGATACATAAGGACGAAGGACAAATCCAGAAAGAAAAAGTTGAAGGTTCAAGAATATCTGGATACGTGTGAACAGAGTCTTGGTCATGTATGCCATGCTTGATTGCATGATCTCAAGTTCACTGACAGAACCAGATTTTGGATTTTGTGTGGTGTGGTGGTTGTTAATAATTGTGTAAACTTAATTACAGTGTATATTTTATTTTCATATCATTTGAAGACGCCAAATTAGACATGGTGTATACGGTACATGTATCATTTATTTGATTGTATGATTGTGTACATCAACACTTGACCCTGTTTTAATTTGACAGACCTGAAAAATAAAATTTTGGTAATGATAATTTCCAGGACTGTGTGAGCTGTGTCCCAACCCTGACAGACCTCTTCTGGTCTTCCCCGCCCACAAATGTGGCAGCATTCAGTTGGTGGTGAGTTCTTTTGTTTAACGTACAATTTCAAAAATAACAATTTGATATTAAGTTGCCAGCTGACAAGGAAGCCATGACTTAAGATGAGTAACAATTAAAGTGTTAAAATTGTAACATTGCACACACTAATATAATTTGCAAAAGAAGCATTTCTGTGGAAATTTGATAGTTTTAGAAGATCAGTGTTAAGATAAAACAGTGTACCATGTATATGGATGGCAAATTTTATATCACCAGCTGTAGTTGATCTTTATTTACAAATTATGACATCCAATTAATGATATTTTAAGAAATGCATAATTTGCTTTTTCCAAATCCTTCAAACTCAAAATTGTGGTGACTGACTTTTTGCATTACTGTATTTTTTTTGAAAATGTACCAAAAAATGAGAAATGGTTATAACATATCGACCACTATTTTGACAGTGGATTTTTAAGCCTCATATAAAAAACTAAGAAAATTTGATACAAGTTAACTAAAGACTGACTTTACAGCTGGCTTGGACGTTCACTGAGAAAAGACAGACAAAAAATTTTACTTAAATATATCTGGCTTGGAAGGCTGCTGAGAAGAGATACACTGTAGACTAGCAGACAGACACTACAATTTTATTTACGCCATTACTTATTGGAGGTGTATATGCATGTATGTATTAATTAACAATAGTAAACATTGTTTTGCTGTACTGATCATTAGGATCTGACCAAGAGACAGCCAGACACATCATCGGCACCAGTGACTGTCAATGCTCACCAAGGAGAGCTGGCCTGTCTTGCCGTCAACCAACAGGGAACACAAGTGGCAACGGCATCAGAAAAGGTATCGCACATCATCCATGGGAATTGTTATTATTATTTGTGTTTGCTACTGAGTGTATCAGGTTCCTGCCAAACAGGTTATATTGCACACTCAGTAGAACAGGGATGACAAGGGGATGGGACAAGAGTGTTCTCTTTAAACTTAGAAAATGTGTTGTGTGAATGTTTTTTCATTACTGTACAGACTAAAATATACTAGACAATAATTTAATGGGTGCTCTGTGATGTGTCCTTGGCCACACCTTCAAATCCACCACTTGATTTTACGTTTCAATAATCAAAGATGTTGTCTCCCTCACATCACCTAGTACATACACTAGCACACAGCAAAGAGCAAACTTAAAGTACATGTAGGTAACTGACAGGTAACTTTCAGCTTATTTGTAAACTACAAAATGTTTCTGTTGTTTTTCATTTTAGGGGACATTAATTCGAGTGTTTGACACCCAAACAAGGAACCTTCTTGTTGAGTTACGAAGGGGGGCAGACCCAGCTACTCTGTACTGGTGAGTCCTGATTTCCTCAAACAACTTAACACTCTCTCTTCTAGACAATCAAAATGAATGGTCACAGTAGATCACAGTATGGTATTTGGAAGTCCAGTTCATTGTTGGCACACTCTTTCGTTTTACAAATTTAAACTGTCTTCAGCATAGTAATAATAATAGTGATAATAATAATAATAATAATAATAATAATAATAATAATAACAACTAACAAAAATAATAGTAAATGTAACAGTAATGACTTGTTTACAGTGTATCCAACATTAAATTGGCTCTTTACCTGCAAATTCAGGGGACAGTGGTCAAGCTGTGCACATCCCTTTTAATCCAGTCCATCAGATACAGTTAGTAGTACTTTCTTAGTGTCAAGTGCATTTGCTTGATTAGTTTCACCCCCATATGGAGCATCAGATGTTGGCGTAATGTTGCTGTCCATTTGTGACATGTACATTGAACTAATTAGGTTGATGTTGTTTACAGCATCAACTTCAGTCCAGACTCAGCATTCCTGTGTGTTTCAAGTGACAAGGGAACTGTTCACATCTTTGCGCTGAAACACACCTCACTCAACAAAAGATCCAGGTAAGATTCACCAGTATCTTGAGACCCTGAAGAAGTTAGATCTGATCGACTGCATGCAAAACTAAATTTTAAGCGATGAAAAACCTCCAGATGGTAGCATATATATATATTTATATATTAATAGTTTATTAAATACCAAACACTGGTTATTGAATTTCTAGTAATCTTATTGGCTCTCTACTCAAGGTCTAAATTATATATCCTGTATTTTGTCCAAATATGGAACCTGACAATTTTATCACGGAAAATGTTCCCTCCAAAAGGCCTATTAAAAGTCGAGTCGGTAGAATTCGAAATATTTTTGTCCAGTGTTTGGTTTTTAATAAACTCACAGCTCGTCCGCTATCTAAAAGCTTATATCCAACGCGCGTTTGTGGAATAATTGTAAAATACCAATCGGAAATACAGTATCAATAAATCATAGTGTTTCAAAATGGCCCAAAATGTGTGGCGTACTGATACATGTAACAGATGTAAAATCCTAGACAGATAAGAATAGATAGGTAGATATGTTCCGTAATGAATACATTGACGACTGCCAAATGTATGTAATTGTCAGTTTCAAACCTCCTTCATTATTCTGTCTGCCAAACAGTTTAGCCAGGGTGGGGTTCCTGGGTCAGTATGTGGAGTCCCAGTGGGGACTGGCCAATTTCACCGTACAAGCGGAGCAAGCCTGCATCTGTGCCTTTGGGCCAGGGAGTTCTGTTGTGGGTGAGTACGTACGTACATGTACACGTGTAACAAAACAGTTAGCATTGGTCGTATAACGTCCGTAAATGCTGTTAGGCAGTGGTAATTATTTGTTACAAGAAAACGTAGTGTATGCATCAAACAAAGCGGTTGCCGGCACAAAAATAGCTATCAAGTACAGTTTGCCTACACTGTACTCTTTTGTTGCGAATAAAATCAATTGACAAGGGTTGTATAAAATTCTCTGTTCATATATACCGCATTTTTTTTTCGTGCCGATACAGTGATTGTCCGGTATGTCCAGAGCGTGTTTATACTATACCCTTAAATATCAGTAACAAAGATTATACCGGAAAATTTGTGTTTGTGCCGGTACAAAAAGCTATGCAAGAATCTCCCGCGGTCAGCGCGATAAGTCAAAGAAATGTGCACAACTCATAGGGGTTGTTGCAAAACTCTGAATTGTTTTGAACGTCGTTTTATCATTATTTCAAAGTTGAAAGCCGAATCTTTAAGAAAACCACATGTTAAAATTGGATCATCTCTGGAAAATTTCCCTCTTTCTCCATACTTTTCTTCCAGCTCTGTGTGTTGATGGCACGTTTCACAAGTACGTCTTCACTCCGGACGGGAACTGCAACCGCGAGGCTTTCGATGTGTTCCTGGAGTTGGGCGATGACAGCGAGTTTTGAAAACCAACTTGCACTGAAGACCACGTTGAAACAGTTAAGTCGCTTGTTGTTTCCTCCTGTGAGCTGAGAAGCGGGTCTTCAGCTAAAGAGAAGAAACTTGTGAAAACCTCTTCTGTGGACGTGACAGTTGCCATCATATGGCAGCTTTAATGCAGGCTACAAGACACATTTCTCGACTATCCTTGTGGTATATAGTCGTTTTGTGGGATCCAAGCATTGCCGTGCTTCCTGGGAATGCTCTCCGATATAGACATTAGTCAGAGACCGTAATTTGGAGAATTACTTTATTTGCACTCTTGTTATGACATTTTTTGCAAGTTTGCTTGTAAAGAGAACACAATATTTGAGCACAGCTACTTTTAAAAAATAGCTAAAAGGAGCGAATTTGAAAAGCAGCTATGACCCAGTCAGTTCGTTAAATTTTATTCACATAGACACAAAAAGGGACTGTTTAGGGAAAAAATAGATGAGAGAAAAAGCAGAAGGAAGTTTTAAATACAAAACATACACACATACTGACTTCAGGATACTTGTGGGGACAGTAAACATACACTCGCTACTGGGAACTCAAAATGCACACCGAGTTGTGAGGACTTGGACAGAACACCAGCTTGTGGGACTTTTCTAGTTTTATTCTTTAACTAAAGGCAGCACTTGTTATGGATCGCTTCAACCAAATTCTCACAGGCACGTTTTTTACTATTAATTTTTTGCAAAAATTAATAATTTTAGAGAATTCTAATTGCGTCCCCACTTGTACAGGGAAACTTTTCAACACAACTGAAGGAGGTTCCTGCAAATTCCAAAATAAAGACCACATCCTCAAACTGATGAAGGATTGAGATAAATTATGCTACATGTAAGTTTAGAATCCTAATGTAAGGAGAGAAACAAGCAAGAAGATATTGAATGGGCATTTAAGAATCTATGAAAGGTCCCAATAAGTAGCAAACACACTTTGCGATAAGACCCCACTTCCTTTGGGCTTGCTTCATGAGATCAGTTATTGAGTTTATTTTTGTTTTTATGATTTTAATATACTGTTTCGTTCATCTGCAAAACACGATGAAAGAATAAAAATGTCCAGTTTGATAAACCTATTTGAAAACAATGATTCAAACAACGATATAGACATATCTTTAATTAAATCACATTTTTACTATTAGTGATAAACTCATACAAACTCGCTCGTTCTGTGAATTCGTTGTTTTTAGGTGGAGTTCGCGCCACGTCCGCGTCCGCTGTGTATAAAATATCGCGTCTCGCTCCGCGTGCGTTCCATCATAACGGACCTTAGTAGCTAGGACGGGACGGCTGCTTTTTCCTTTTCTTGTTTGTATGATTCATTTGTTTCTTTTTTGTCTTACTCGAAGGTGTGTTAACATGAAAAATTAGAGGCTTTTATTTTAAAGCTGCACAAAAATTAAAATGATTCATACTCTAACGTTCACGTTCTTTACAAAACTCCAGAAACGCATGGAGTTTTTTACGTTCTGTTTCTAAAGAGGACGACGGAAAGAACAATAACATCGCGACCGTGCACGAGTTTTGCCATCAACGTAACGTATAATTATTTAATGGTTTTTACCAAAACGAGGCCCAATCGTTGCCAATCTTTGCTGAAAGCTGTTAGAGGGACTCAAAGAAAATGAAACAGTGGTGCGAGAACCCACTTATCTATCTTTGCATGAACTCGATATTCCATGAGCCTCGCAAACAACGATATACAGAGGTCAGCGTAGTTCGTGCACGCACACTTTTAGGTGACCCAAAGCAATAAGCAAATTACAATGTACAACTTTATGCGAGAATTTAGCGAAATAAGGATGAATGATTTTATAATCAGTAACTTTACATTTAATTCTAAAAACCTTAATTGGTTTACTTAAGTGATAATTGGTGAAATGACAGTAATAATAGAGTATACAATTGTATACCTGCCAACTTTTTTTCGAATCAATTCAAATGCTTGAGATTTTCGCCTCCACATGACCGCAATTTTCGTAAATGTTCCTGCAATTTCCGACGACTTACCGAAGACTTGCGAATATGTCCGAAGATATTCCGAACACTTCCGAAGCTGTTTGAAACTTTTGCGATAGCTTGTAAATTCCCTAATATAGTCATGGATCACGAGACTCGACCTCGACTTCGTTTCCAGTCCCTCAAAAACAACATTTTCTATAAAGGGCGTTGTGATACAGTAAGGACTCAAACTCGCCATTGAATGTAGTTTGCTGGAACATTTACAAAGAATGCAGGATTGACAGTTTGTTGTTAGTTTGCTAAAGAAAAAGTAATCAGGATTTCCAAGTAAAAGCGTGAGATCGACTTCTTTGGTTCGCAGGCGTGACACTCACGCATACTGCGTGACAGTTGAAAGGTATACAGTCGGATTGTTGCAGTGAAATAATCATCATATGTGCCACGAATGTTGGAATGAAATAAACATTAAATGAATGATAATGAGGGAAAATATTGCAGCCTTCGCTACCCTGGTTGTCTTTGCTATCCTTGCTGCTTTTGCTAAGCCTTGGTACCGTCGCAACCGTTGAGTATTGACATTATTAAGGTCATCGGAACAAGGAACACACTCATGTCTGTGTTTATACATAGAAATTCCAAATCATGGAAGGGAACCAGACACAAAGAGTACAGTGAATCGGACATTATTGATTTTTAAGAAATACAGGAAATCAAACGTTATTTCTTAACCCTTTCGGATATTATATTTTAGTGGTATTTAGAAACGAAGAGGGACGTTTGTTGAAACAAAATCTTGCTACCGAAAGACATCATCGACCAGTTAGAAAGCGGCTTTGAGAGCTGCACAACTACTCAGTGTTATAAGCTTGTTCTAAATTTTTGGCCAAATCTTAGCCTCGGTGTTCTCGTAAAATTTGTTCTCATAAACAGAGTGTAATTTGCTAACTTTCTTCCCAAACGACTTTATTCCATTCTCCTACGAACATTGTGGACTCTTGTCGCAGCTGTAAGCCCAGAATATCTTCGCATAACTCTCTTCCGTAGTCTTTGTGTTTCTCTGCACAGGAAAACGAGAACACAAACTCTCCCTCGATAGTTTGTCGAGCGACACTTAGCTGCTTCAACAGATGCGCCGCAAATAGAGCGGGGTCATCCGCATAGATGCTGGTGACCCACACGCGGTTTACCATCCTTGGACTAAAACGGCCGTGACTGAAAGACTTGGGAACGATCCCTTTACTGTAACCGCTGGCAGTTTGGTCCGCCAGCAAACAGTCGCCCTCCTTCACCATCAGATCAAGGTTGTAACGTTCGGCTTCAAACGGGTGCCAATTGACAACATGCAAATGTTTCTTGAAGAGAACTTCGGCCACCGGTTTATCAAGAATTACATCGGAAAAATCTTGCTTTGAATATTGACTGAGCTCTCTTTCGGGTATCTCAGGTTCTTTAGTGATGGCGAAATCTTTACTCACGTTAAACCTCATGAAGCTGTATTGAAAGATCTTTCTGCGAGGACATCTGCCATTCTCAGTGCTAGTTCTACGTACTCGTAAAACCCTTGGATAATTTTGTTTAATGTATTCCAGTACAAATCTTGTCATTTGTGAACCTAATCCCCTGCCTCTATATCTGGGGTGGATTCTCCAGGCGCCTCCAATCGCGGTTTTTCCTTCATCTACAACGAAAATAAACTCGGCTCCAACTATTTTCCCTTCCAGTTCCGCGACAAAAAGAACGCGTTCTGGTTGTGAGAGCCACTCGTGGAAAACAACAGGAAGGTAATCAAGACCATTGTAAATACCTTGAGAAATTTCGACTACAGCTTCGTAATCCCTTTCAACAGCAGGTCGAACAGTAAGCTTCGACATAGAAAATAGTTCTAATCACAGGCTATTCAAGCTTATAATCCGATGGTGTTTTGCTTCCGTTCTGGAGCTTCGTGTACAACCGCGGGCTGACATTCCGGTTTCCTCGAACAGAAATCGTAGCAAGCGCTAAAGGGAGAGGAGGGGGG
>JAOBYE010213768.1:0-17113 GCA_025403585.1 Parazoanthus swiftii
TCTGGGCAGAATTCACTCGGCCGAGACAAGAGGAAAGTATGTTTAAAAAGTGAACCATTAAGAAGCTTCAAATGCTAAGAACTTGTTTAGGTGAAGCTACAAAAAACATTCAGACATGCAATAAACTAGAACATCAGCCACTGGCACTGAAATTTGTTAATGCGAAATATAGAAAGTGTTATTTAGTTCTTCAGTTTATGGTAAAGTCAAACTGACAAACCAATTCTTTTGTAAAGCAGCCGACCGGATATTGCTACTGCGATTGCTATCACTAAATCTTTTGACAGCACTGTATTTGTAGTTTCAATCCGGCTGTAATTGAAAAGATTTCACTTTGACATTGAGAAACTAATAAAGGAATACCAGCTGGAAAAACTCTCGCTTGCCGATGTTGTGTGCTTATATAATACTAAATAGACAAAAATGTAAATTGTTACAGTGTTGGGTACGAAGTTAACTCTAACTAAACTGTTAGTCAATTTACTGGTGGAATACAACTTCAATTTTTTTTTTTTGAAATAGCTGTATATTGTTGCTTAGGTAAGGAGGTAAAATCTTTCCCGAAACAAATTTTCATTTCAGCTGTTGAGTTTTTCGACCTTCTAAAACCTAAAAAAAGGTTAACAAACTAGTTTAATTCTGCATGGTTTTGTTCCGTTTGAAGGAAAACCGTTAATATACTAACAACTTGAAAAGGTCATAATTACGACGGGCGTAAAACTGTAGAATGCCCGTTCAAATACTGAAAAGAAAAGTGTTAAGAACAATATATGGGTTGAATAAAAACACTGCAATAAAAAATGAACAAGAAAAAATATGCCAACTTTATCCCGTTAATAATTCGAAGGATCTAAACGTTATGTTTACCAAGGAGAAACTTATCAAATGAATTATGGCAGATCTTCGGTCGTGTTACCAACTTTGCAAACAGAGCCACCAAATCAAATATAATTCAAATGTAGTTGTTTCATTGCGTAAACTCCGTTTAAAACACCAAGTATTGAGGCTCGGACTCGGCCAAAACTTAGGAACAAGTTAAGAACAACCTTGGGCATCTTTGGAAACCCAGGGCGTCCGGGAGTTTGCCCTTCCCTTCCTCTGTTTTTCTTTGTTCGTCTTCCCTTACCGACGCTCTGGGTTTCCGAGGATGATTCTCAGGCATAACTTCGGTTTCAGATACTATAAACACTAATTTTTTCAACTGGAACAGTTATTTTATTTATGTAAACAAAAGCAATTCAATAACACCGCCAAAAATGTTAAGAAGGCCGAAGCCTCGGTAAACACGATAGTATCATTTTGATAAAAAGTCGCGTGTCATATTCTTTTACTCCATAGCATAACATTTCGAGTTACACTAATTTTTACTATAGTTGAAAAAGATTGCTGCGTGTTATAGAAAACGAACTAGTGGGAGCTTCCCAGTGTGTAATATTTTTGCAAGAAAGACTCGCGCCTCACGAAAGAAGCCTTCCATTCAGGTTTTGAAAACAAACATGCACTGATCATAATTATCATGCAAGTTCAGGGCAGTAGCAAACCTTGGAAGACTGGGGGAGCACCATCGACAGCCGAAGTTGCGACCCTTCTAGGGGGGTCCGGGGGCATGCACCTCCGGGAAATTTAGAAAATAAGTTTGTCTTTCCTGGGTTATAAACACCATTTGAAACAAAATGAGTGCATCTAAAACTAGTAAAAAACATTTCCCGTTTTTCTCAGACTTTGGATAATTTGCTGAACTTGACACATTTGTTGGGGAAAAACTGGGAGGGCACGCCCCCCCGGCCCCTCTCCTTGCTACACAACACAACATGTACAAGTTGGTAAGATAATCGGGATATTATTTATTCGACAGACGTGCCGGAAAACATACATTGTGACATTGTAACGTATATCTCCAATTTAATGATGAAGATGTATTTGGATATGTCAAATTGTATAATACATTCCTTTCAAAAGCCGGAAATATGGATAAACATTGATTGTGTGTTATTCCTACGTCCATCGCAATAAGTTTAACACTTTCATTAAGGTGTCTTGATCCCTTCCTTTGAGCAACATGACAGTTTACTGTGAGGATCGAAACTATAGTTCCAATGGGTAACGACAACACATTTTCAGTGTACACCTCATTCAGGATAAGTTGTTATTTGAAAATTTAAAACAGATATATTACCACCCTGGGGAATTCTGATAACAACGAAATTGGTCAACGCCTTTGCAGCATACATGCACGTTTGCAGCTAAAAATACAGTTCAGAAGCGTTAAAGAGCAATTTTGTTTGGTTTAGGTGTATTTTCACAGACGACAAATTGCTTTCAATTGGTTAGAAACAAGAAATGTCGAAAGTAAACCATATCACCAGATCTAACGAAAAAACAAAAATAACATCAGTAGTAAAAACTGTAAACTGCAAAAAGGCTTATACAGGCTTTTAATTGAAATAAAAATCCAAACGTTTTCGGTTGAAAAACCATTGGCAGGCTTGAGGCCGATTGAAATTTCGCAAAGTTTTGGATTGTTAGAGTTTATCCGTTTGGTGACAGAAAATTTGATAAGCCATCGTTTCTTTGTTCAATGTTTGTTCATGGACAGCAATCAAAAGGGAAAGCGGAATAACAGTATTACCAGTGCTATTGCCAGACTAAAAAGCAAGATTCGTTATGCAAGAAATGCGAAAGCCGGACGGAGAAACATTGTAGCAAAACGAAAAGGAAAATCTTTTCAAACACATGTCGACAGGCAGTAAAAGTTTAGATGAGGCAGCAAGGCAGCCGCTTCGTCTTACAGTATCCCCCACCGCGGTAAATACTCTACATTGAAGGTAAATGCTGAGAAGTGATCAGAAATCAAGTGTTTTGTATCGCAATTCATTTCCATCCGTGTTCTTCTGGACTTACGCTCAAAGTCATTGATTTTGTTTGGTTGAGAGATGTTTTAGCCAGGAATAGTTTCTTATAAATCTTGATGAAACAAGACTTTATTTCACAAGAAATAAGTAGTGCGAAAAGTCAGTATTTTGCCTTGACATTGCCTCTTTAAGCTCAATTTGTAACAAAAAAGCTTTGCGAGCGTTTGTTGTAATGTTTACATCATTAGATATTACAGTCAAGTCGTGTTACATGTATTTCAGTTTTACACTCAATCATTGTAGTGAGAAACTGAAACACCAATGCTGAGTTACTTGACATTTTTATATGTCAATGTGACGAAAGATAACTTTTCATCCTGAACATATGGAACCAAAAATTTTTAAAATTGTCTTGCAAAGCTTCTCAGTTGCAAATAGGTTTTTAACACCCAAACGTACGGTATGTCATACCAGCTTCTGCTGAACGGTCCCCTTATCTGGCTTACTCGTCGACGCAAAACAACTAGAATCGCAAAAGTTAGATTATGTATGCCAATATTTATATTGTTTAAATGTAAGAAAAATGTATTGTACATATATGCTTATAGTAAAAAGTAAAAACATGCTATCTTTGTAGGATATATAAAACTTCGATTACGAATTCGAAGTGCCGTGATACACAGCATACGCATTAACTGTTCTAGGTTTGAAAAGTTTGGCTATTATTTTTCAACATAATTGTTGACTGCCAGGCAATCAAACTGGTACATTCTCCCAGCTTTATCAAGCACATTACTGTCTGGCCATTGTTTCTTCTTTCAATAAAATTTCATATAATTATAAGTCCTGAAATTTTAAAAGGAAACCATTCGGGTTTAAAAGACGTAAAATGCAAAAAGTGCATCCATTCCAGTTTACATTGAATGACCGCACAGCTATATAAAGAGTACATAAGTAACGCGTTCGCAAAAGCAGATAACTTAAGACGGGAACGTCAACGGGAACGTTAATAAACAACAGACTTAATTGCAGAAAACAATGACTTCACGTGGGAATGCAACCAGCTGGCAATCTTTCCGTAGTCGTCTTTAGAAAGCAGAACGTGAAAAGCTCAGTTCTGGAGTTTTGCAGAGAACGTGAACGTCAGAGTATGAATCATTTCAATCTTCGTCCAGCTTTAAAATAAAAGCTTCCGATGTTTCATATTTACACACCTTCAGGTAAGACAAAAAAGAAACGAATGAGTTATACAAACACGAAAAGGGAAAACGAAAAATTAAAAACTCAGCAGCCGTTTTCGTTGACGTTCCCGTCCTAGCTGCTTAAGTTCTCTAGTCTCAGTTCACGCTTTACAACGCATGTTGCGCTCTTCTTCCTTTCTCAGTTCAACGTTCATATAAAAAGTCGCTGGCTTGTTGGTAAGGCCATATATAGGTGTTAGGTCGATGCCTTGGTATCTTGATTCCAGGCCCTCCTGTGTAAGGCGACAGCTCTGCAGTAGTGTGGCAAGAAACATGCAGAGTTCCAGCACGGCAAGCTCATTCCCAGGGCACTTACGACGACCGGCCGAAAATACGAGGAAGTTTGGGTTTGATTCCGCATCGACCACATGACCTTGCTCGTCTAGGAAGCGACCAGGATTGAACACATCCGGGTTCTTCCATTCTTTGGGGTCGTGCGAGGCGGACCACAAGTTTGGGAAAATAACGGTTCCTTTTGGGATTGTGTAGCCTGCAATTACCGAGTCAGCGGTTGTGCTGTGAGGAACAGCAGTTGTGGCAATGGCATTAATCCTGAGCAGCTCGTAGACTGTGGCACGGAGGAAGTGTAGTTCCTTGATATTTTGCATGGTTACGGGCTTGCCTCCGATGGTCGCGTCAATTTCTGCTTGAATGAAGGACTGGATGTGCTGGTACTTCACTAGATAGGCCAAAGACCACAGTAGCATCACTGCAATTGTGTCAAATCCGGCCCCAAAAATGTCAAATAGAGACCATAACAAATCTGTCTCATCAAACTCAAACACGGTTCCATTCTCTCGGCTTTTCTGTGCCTCCTTTTGGACAACGTTCTCTAGAGCATCGGCGAGGTTGCGTATCTTGCCTTCTGTGTATTTTGCTCTATTATCGTGAAGGAGCTTGTTAATAAGGGTAAGTAGTTTTGCATACAATAACTTAAGATCTTTTAAGTCTTTGGTAGGGAAAAACCGTAGCCAAGGAAGAAAGTCAATAGGTTTACCAGAGCCGACATTGTCGCGGAACGCATCAGAGATTTCAAGAATTTCTCTGAGTTCTTTGTGGTCATACTGAAAGCTTGTGTCAAAGATGATACCCAAGATGACATTTGCAACGGCTACCCGCAGGATGGTGCGGGGATCAAAAGGCTTTCCTCTGTGTTCCTTGAAGTAACTCAAAAGCCGCTGGCACTCTTCCTGCATCTTGCTTTCAAAGAGGGCCGGGGACGTTACGTATTTGTGTATTGTAGCTCCGCAAACCTTCTTCACAATGTTCCATTTGCGGGAATAGGTGGAAAACACTAGCCCGCGTTCGTTACCACTTAGAATTTTGAAGGTGTACAGCGGTGGACGCCCAGCGAAGGCGACAGAGTGCTTCTGTAAGGCATTTCGGATTGTGGCAGCTCCGTGAAGGACAACCACCAGTCGTGAACCGAGCCACATGCTGTAAACATTACCGTACTCCTCGGCCAGTCGTGTGAGGTCAAGATGTGGGTTAGAGCCAAGACGAAAGAGGGCTCCTAAATGAAGAATAAACAAGATCAAATTTAGATTATTTTTTCTGCTTTTAAATTGCACAAGAAAGGGGTGCGTACAGCCAGTAACTTAGCGTAATTGTCTGTTATGTGATTTGCATCGCCAACTGACAGTTTTCAAAGTGTAAAATATACTTCTTTTCTACCTAAAAAAAAGGTTACATTCTCCGTTGCAAGAATCGATACATAAATACATTAATACGTTTCAGGTACTCTCACGGCGCCTTTCACAGCAAGCTGTTCAATCAAGTGAAAAAGTAAAGGTACAGAAGATACAACAGCTTTGGGCTTTATCAAATCTAAAGTGCAAGAAATAAAACTGGTT
Source organism: Parazoanthus swiftii (assembly GCA_025403585.1). Lineage (NCBI taxonomy): Eukaryota > Metazoa > Cnidaria > Anthozoa > Zoantharia > Parazoanthidae > Parazoanthus > Parazoanthus swiftii. The sequence goes on from JAOBYE010213768.1 coordinate 5,947, forward strand.
TCGAAACTTGCTAAACCAGTATAACTCGTCCAAGATCGTGGGCAAAACATCGCTTTTGCTCAACAAGATTTCTACACGAGCCACGAATCATTAAGACTTTCTATCTTCAAGTGCAAATAAAATAATTCTATATCAGGTATATGATTCAGTGGTTGATGGTCTTAGCCAGACCGCTATCAGCGGCTTACAGTGATTTCCATCGGAGACATTTATTGAGAATGGCAACCCTTCTTTGAGAAAAAAAAACATCCAATGTGTTTCTACATAGTTAAAATACTTTTTTTTAACTTTAGCCACAATGCACCAATCATATCCATTAACTTTTGCATAGCTACCTATTTACCTACTCAATTATTCTAAAGTCTTTTGGGAACAATAGACCAATTTTTATATATTAAAATTCTGCCTGAAACAAAAGACTTCAACACGAGGCTCTGGGGAACAAAATATAAAGTTTGTATGGATTATTCCCCAGAGTCTCGTGTTGATGCCTTTTGTTTCAGGCTGAATTTAAATATATCGAAATTGGTCTATTGATTCCGATTCATCTACCTTAAGTACCAGTTCAACTAACGTTGAGTTTGTCAACTTTTCATTTATTGATCCTTATATCCTTCGCCAGTTTATCAGTCAACCCGATCATCCATTTACTTTAACATTTTACGAAGCCCTGTTTCATTTTTATAATACAATCACTTTCCACACAAAGGTTTTCACGCGGTTTTCATTCGATCCTTCTAGACGATTTGATCTATCTGCCTCTGTACTCCTACCGGAGTTAGCAAATATCTGTATAAAATATCTTGAAAGAGTTATATCCTAATACTATCCTCCTATGCATCTTGCAACTGATCAGTTCATTTTATACTGCTCCTTGATTCGGTATTACTTTCTATATACTGAACTGCCTCATATATCTAAAGACATTAATTGCAGATAAATATCTACCAGTCTAAAAGTCAAATATTTTTTTCTAATTTTTGATTTGACCTCTCTTACACCAATTTGTCCATTAGCTACAACTTTTATCTATACCTGTATAAAATCACAAAGTTCTCTGTCTTAATAATACCCTGCAGCCTTACACAATTAACAGCAAAGCAATCAGCTAACCTATCCAACAAAATGAACAAACTAACGAGGCGAACCTTCAGATTCCTGCAGTTCTATTTTCATTGAAAGAGCGACCTTCTGAAGGAGCTGCAAAGTAACTAGTAAAGTTACCGCAAAAGATTATCGGCATGGCTTGTTTTCAACTCCAGAATACGAAGTTGCATTTGGTAGCATACCGTCGTAGATTCAGTTCAGTTTGTAAGCAGTGATAATCGCTGTATTAATGACAAGAGGTAGGATCATGGCTTTAGATCTTACCTATCAGTGGCAAACCCCACGGTCCAGGAGGAAGTTTTGACGACCTTCGCTTCCACAAACTCCCAACCAATATCACCAACAGAGTAATCACAGCGAAAAGAAGTAAAATCTCCACGGAACTATTTTCCAAACCATTGCTGAAGGGATGCCACATCTTGTTTCTCTTTGTGTTGTTTCAAAAACGCTATATGGGAAATAAGAATCTTTAATACCCAGATATTTTAACAAATAGTAATGAAACCCAACCAAAGTCAAAACGTGTTGGCAAATGTATATAATGCAGAGCAGATCTAGGATTGTTTAAACAAACACAAGTGTTTGCTTCAACATGTAGCACAACGTACAACTTAGTCAAAGTCGTTTGGTAAATGTATACAATGCAGGGCAGACTCAAGTTTAAGTTGATTCCTACATGGCGCCCAACTACTTCAGTAAAGGTTCAAATAATCCAAATAGGGTTGACGGTAAAAAGTAACGTTAAAACTCTAGGATTGTTGAAACAAACGTACAACTTAGTCAAAGTCGTTTGTAAACCGGCATCTTGAGGAGTTCTTAGGTTTAGTTTACCGAGTTAACTTTTGTTACTACGATGTGTCTTCTTTCAGTTCTAACTTTGTTGTCTTTCGTTCTAAGCAACATATCGCACGAAGTAAAGTTTTGCAAACTAGTCTGGAAGCATTAGCTGCTAAGTAGAACACATTTTCGGATTTTAAAAGCAATAAAAGACTGCTTCTGCTTTTTGCTCGGCTTTAGCTTATTCCTAGATCATAATTTGACAACAAACATTACAGATAATACTTGATATAAATGTACATGCTTAAAGTTGTAAAGCATATTTAAATCATCAGTATGGTTACAACTGCGGTATTGCTTTGTCAGAATCCTGTAAATACTAAAACCGAATACATATGTACTGATTTCAGTAAACCTCGAGTATTTTGTTTTCGCTTCTAAAAATATGCTTTGTATCATTACACCGTGTCATCTCTCAAGTAAATATTGTCAAGGTTAATTGGGACAAGGTTCTGCATAACATCTTCAGTAGGAGCATAACATATTCTAACCGTGGCTTCGGTTTATTCTCAGTTGTGGAAATGTCTAGATCATACCTAGCTGAATTCAAGCATTTTAAAAATATCACGGAATCATATGAAAATGCGCACAGAAAAACCTTACATATTTGAATCACCGTTTTTGTTGCTCCTGTTTCTTTTACTGTAGTGAACTGAACTGAAACCAAGTAAAAAAGAAAAGGTTTTCAAAACTAGTACTATACAACTTATAGATTTATCATTTGGTCATTTTTTGGTATTCTAAACAGTTACAATATTATCATGCAGTAATGCTGCGGTTAGTTAATTGGGACAAGTTGTGCTCGAGAACTTCTGGAGAAACAAACCAAGTTCGATTGATGGAATCTTATTGACAGTACCGACGGAGTCACTTTTTTCCTCTAGTGGAGCAACAACGTTAAACGCGCGAAAACAGTAACATTGATCTTGAAACTTTCCCAAAGGCAGAACATAAAATTTTGGAATTTTTTTGAAAATCATCGCTCTCAAATAGTTTAAACTCTTGCAGAATTGCACTTATCCAATTAAGCCTACTCAGTCTAACTCTGAAGTACATATGTTACCTCTTGAAGAGTCTTTAAGAATGTCCAAAATGAAATAGCTTTACGATTCGGCATTGACCCATACAAAGCCCATTTGTGTTGAAGCTCACAGCTATTGCAAACCTGTTCTTTAAGAAGCCACCGTTAATTTTTATTCCGCCCTTGTCGTATGGCCAATCAGCGAAGTGTGTTTACATGAGGGTTTTTGTTATAGTTTTGCTGCAAGCTGAATTTATTCATGATTTATTATACCACAATTCAATGCTGGTACAATATATATTTTGTATAGAAGTAAATATATGCCAAAAGCAATTTTGTGCCTACTAAGTGTTTCGACCAACGTGGCTGTTTGCACAGTCAAGTTCAACTACATGCGTAAGAAGCCGAACATATGAAAGCAACACAATTTTCTGGAAAATGACAAACAAAGATTAACTAGTATTTTATAATATCGTAGTATATCTATGGTTTAATACACCTCTGTCAGTTCCTAATTATAAGCGATCAGCTAGAACTTAAATGCTTTTATTTGACACTAGAACAGCTTTTGCTAGCCCTTCTCACGACACCCTTTGCCACCAAAAGCACTTCATACTTCCTGCCATCCACGAGTGGAACAGCTTGAATGAGTATATAAGGAACAGCTTCAGCATTTTAACTTTTAAATTCAAATAACAGTAATTCAAATTTAGACAAAGAATATATTTATTTTAATTAGATATTACCTTAATTAATATTACTTAAAAAAACTTATTTTTAAATGTACACTTTTACTTTTTTCCCAATATTTACTGATCCATTTGTTGTAAACTCTCTTACTTGTACAGGACCTCGTTAAATTGAGGCGCAAAGTTTCATGCAGGACGTGGCCCCTTTTAAAAGCTCTCATTTATTGTTATAATAATTATGGTCGTTATTATGATTGTTGTTATTATTCATGATTTATTACGGTTATTACCAGTAGCAGTATTATTTGTACTATAGTGGTCGCGAGTTATTCAGTTGAGATGGTCAAGCCAAACAAGAAAAAAACTGACCTACATAAACAACAATATTTGAAGAAACAGAAGCAGATGATTATGACTGTAACTAAGGTTTAGAGTAATGGTCAAGATTAGCTGTCAGAAACTACCGTAGTAAAAACTCTGCCACGTCCCTAGCGCCGAAACAGCAACATAAAATGAATTCGGTTATATATAAGCAAAACTCCTTAAAAATTAAATTAGCATTGGTGAAAGAGGATGTCGAGTGCTGCCAGAACTAGGAGCCTCACCGTACGTCTCCGACTTCAAATTAACGAAACTAACAAAAAAAGAAAAGAGCAGGCAAGAAAAAAAGTAATTAAAACACGTTTTAAAAAACCTACAAGAATTTTTTTTCTTGGGATCCCACAAACTTTTGATATTTTCGTTGAGGACATATTGGCCCTCCCAAACATTCCATAACTCCAATGAACTTCGATAGACAGTTTTATAAAAATTTGCATAACTTTAACAGTAAATTGCTAACATTTTATTTAGCATGCAGGTAAATATCTTTACAGCAAATTCAGTGAAATCGCAGGAACTAAAATTGTCATTCGCGGAACGCCCTTATAGCGTCCCCAGTTGTTCTGGCGAATGTTCTCAACAGAATTTACCTTTTATGTAAAATCCACTTCTATCTGATGCAAACTTCCTGTTTCATTTACGACCACTTGTTATTTTGTTATGTTTTACAACATTTCCGCCAACTTACACCGTTGTTTAATTAGTTGTAGATGCTACGCAATAGATGGGCAATTGGAACATTATAAAGCTACAATTGTTAGTCCTCAGTTTTCTTCACATGTATTATTATCGAAACTATTTGCTTTTTAGCTTCCAATAAATAACACTTAGTAACAAATCGCGTTGCTTCATTATTCTAAAATGGCTTACCTCAAGAGCAGAAAAAGGGTTCTTTGGGAATAAATTAACTTTCTAGTCGGAATATCAACTCACTGAAGTTTTCCCCTCATGGTACCCACTGTGGAGGTGCTCATAAAATGAACAGGTTTGTTGTCTCACCGGTCACTTAAGTCTCTACCGATCTCCACAGGTATATTTTTGAAACTAATAGTAATAGAAAGAAATGGCGCTCTTCTCACGCAACGTACAATATACATTAAGTTTAGCCTCACAAGAGTCAACTCTCAAGTACTCCGGAAATTGCTTTGCTCACAACAGGAAATGAGAACAAAAGAGGTCGGAAGTCGCTACTAGAAGAGAAGTGAATATAAAGAATAGATAACCCTGCCGGGCAATTGTCCTTGCATCATCGAGCAAACCAACTGAACCAAAACTTTCATCGCGGAGTGTTTAGCAAACTTTTGGGCTAACACCGTTGTGTTGTTTCTTTTTTCCCCAAATACGTGGGGAAAAAGAAATCTATTTATGTTTCCATATGCTTCGCAAAGGTTTCAGTGGACGAAACCCATGACTTCAATACTTTCCTGTAGAAGTTGTCAGAGAAGTTATAGTACTAGTAGTTGATTCAGTTTCTCGCCTTTAACAATTCAAAATGAATTATTAAGTTTTTGTAAGTCTTCGTGTTTCAGTTCTAATGCATTAGACAAACTCAATTAAGTTATCTACTGTTTAGGAAGCATTGATCAGACTTTCTCAGTAATTTTTTCCTATCTTACGGTAATCGATAAGATTTCGTCAACCTTTTTCAAAACTGTGACAGTCCACACAAAGCTAAGTGGCAAAAAGACGATGCTCATTAATCATTTCTTAAGTAAGTATTAATTTGGGTTTTTGTTAACGCAAGTATTTTTATTTCGATCAAGTAGTGTGATTATCCTGAACTAATGTAGCAGAAACCCGAGTATTTATGGCTAATTCAACAGCCTCTAAAAATAGAAAAATCTTCCGGCTCTTATAGTTGTATTGACACAATCCATAAGATTTTGCTCAATTTGAGTATTAAACTTAAAACGCATGCGCGGCCACTACCTTGCTCAAAGAAGATTGCTCCATACCAACTGTTTTGTTTATCTTTGAAAATATCTTTCCGTTTTCAAAGAGTTGTTTCACGCCATTGAAACCGGTGTTTTCTCAATATTTTCAATAGGAGACATTTACTTAAGTTCTTTCCAATCGCTGCCAGGTTTTTGGCCTTAGCGGTGTGGTAAAAAAGGTTTTCCAAATGACTGCACAAAATCAGCATAAGATTTCTAAACCGCAGGGGGTTGTGAAAGAGGCTAACTGAGTCCGTCGCTCCGCACTTAGATTGTTTTATAAAAAATGAATCCAGTATTTGAATAAGAATGTGAATTCGCCGATCCGCGGAAGTTTAACAATCAAATCACAGGTTACATCATATATCCCAACCTACTACAATCAATAGGAATCGAAACTGAAATATGTGAAAACTATCTTTCCAGTCCATAATTCCAATGTGATTTTAGACAAAAATCCACCGATTCGCTCCCATCACTGGAACGCTAGAAAATAATAAAGCAGATCAGATAAACCTGGACTTTTTTAAAGAAACACATTTTTGGATAGTTAGATAATATAAAGTAACTTTTCTTAAACTTTTAGTCTCAATTTGCATTACTTTTTTCAAGATGCTTTAAATAGTCGACACAACTTTGCTAAAATGCCGATGGGAATATATCGGAATACGCAAATAAGGTCACTCTTAAGGAACATGTCGTGGGAATATACGGGCGGACCGACGAGACCCGGTGACAATGGACAACAACACATTTCCGGTGCGGCACTAGATGTACAATGACTGTTTAGCTTTGTAGTAAAGTCGTGTGGAGCGGGCATCAAACCGTGTCCATCCTTTTTTGTGACTTTTTTTAGTGCTGGACTCATGCACACTGACATATTATAACAAATGGAATACACCCTTAGAACTGCAAGTTGTAAAATTTGTTGTATTTTTTGAGAAATCTAGCTTCAATGATTAAAACTGAAGAAATTATGGACTTTTGGTTCCAAATAAAGAGTTGATAGGACACGGCATCTGTTTTCGTCAGTTGTGCAAAGATACGTGAGAGGGGGAGGGGTTGGGAGGGCTTGACAAGTGGCAACCACTTTAATCTTTTAAAAGGTTCAATTCCTGCTAAGTTATTGCTGTTTGAATGGTTCAAAGTGAAGCGGTTTGTAAAATTCTTCCTCGGATAATGCATTACAAGGACCTATCCCTGACGAAGAAAGAAAACCCAAGAAAATATTCAGTTCATAGCGTTTTTTTCGGCTGAAGTAGTGAAACTTGAGAATTGTTTTTGTCGGTTTGTAGGGATAAATCTCGATCTCTGCTTCAATCCTACACCAGCAGTTTGTTTCGTTGTTTTACAATTTGCATCGACTTTTCTAAACCAGTAAAAGGCAAACTTAAATATCTTTGTCACTTGTGTAACAAGCCCAAATGCCATATAACTTTGTCTTTAATACACAGAATTATCCGTTGATTCTGTAGCAACTACACTTTTTTTTTATTAAGAACCAGTACAATTTTGCTCAGGCTCAATGTTCTTATTTTTTCGGCAATTTCAGCCACAAAATGTTCTTATTTTGTTCTTAACGGCTATGTTTTCCGTAGGGGGTTAAACTTTACTCAAATTCGGTATGGTGCATTTGTGTATTGCTCACAATAAATTTGAAGTGCCTTTTGCAAGACAAACTATTTTTGAGTGCCATGGGTGCGTTATCGGAGAGCTGAGAACTGTAGGACTACTGCAGTTCAACATTGTCAATCTGCATAAAATTTTGATTCAGCCTCAGTTTGTTCTTATTTTGTTCTTATTTTTCGGGCAAACTTAGCCTCAATGTTCTTATTAACTTTGTTCTTAATAAAAAAAGTGTACTTGTCCAATGCAGCTAGCAATAAATCAGTTCAGGAGCTGACTCAGCCTGTTTTCATTCTGGTACAAGTTGCACCTGACTACGCGTGAAGCAGTGAAAGCAAAACACCTGTTTTGCTGCCTAAAATATATTCGGAAAGTTAACATCGAAATCCTGTCTTTAAACTGAACAGGTTTTCAGTCATTTTCTTCCCATTCATTATAGTTTTCCTTTAATAAGCATTTTGTATCGATCTCCCAAGTGACGATGCACAATGACTCTAAAAACGGCTGCTTTGTAGTTGATCTAACCGGAAAACTTTAGTATCAACTGTCTTTCTGGAGGAGCACGATGACTCAATCGATTGCAGTTTATTTAAGCAGATGTTATCATTTGTCACGATTTATTTCTAAAATTAAAACAGGGAGGAGGTTGTTTACTTTGTAAAGTAATTCGGCTGTTTGATCAGTACTTACTTTAAAAAAATTAGCGCGAGTGGCCGTATTAGCGGGGTGAAATTGAAGGATTACATTGCGCGTCATTTCAAAATGTGGTAACTGGCCGTATTAACGGATGACCGCATTAATGTGTTTTTAGTGTAAAAACCTGTATATGGATTTATACCACCTTCGATGTCAGATAGGCAAAGCCTTACTGCCAAGATATTTTTTCTGTAAAACATGTGAAAATTTGAACTTTCAAATTTGATTAAAACTACAATCTGTCCGCGATCAGTTAAATATTGAGAATGAAGTATACTTCTTTAAAAATTTGTGCGGCGATATTATAGCAGTCTTAGCAGAGCTTCATTGCAAAAAATTGTTCAAATTTTAATAAAACTCTTGTCCACCAGTTGCATTTTGTTGTATTTTAAGAAATAATGGAGTAGGTTCTAGAACTTTTTGCGACGAAATTGTTAAAATATTTCAACATGATTACAATATTAAACTTTCAAATTTTGATTAAAAAGTTGTCGACCAGTTGATTTTGTCTTGTAAAAAATGTAGTTGATTCTAGAATTTCTTCAGCGAATTCCGCCCAGCTGTTGTGCTTAGAGCCAAGACTCATTGCAAAACATGTGAATCATTTTTCAAATTCTGATAAATTCTTTCCGATCACTTACATTTGCATCCAGTAATAAGGCAAAAAAAAAAATTGCTTCTCCTTCCCGACCGCTTCTTTTGGCAACCGCATCCTATATTTTTTTACTATTTGCTATTTAAATATAAACTAGCTTTATAACATACTTTGTTCTGTCCTTGGAAATATTTACTGCTCACTTTGATCTATTTGTATCGATCGTTTGAACTGAAAAAGAAACACTAAGTATCAGTTAATGCTCTTTTGTGTGCAGCAAAAGTTTGTAAATTAGACTATATTTGTTTCTGGACCTTCTAGAGACTTTTGTAAGCTATAGGTTCTTTTTTACCCACCAAAAATAAGAAATAGTAAAAACAGTAAATAGTAAAAATCACCCTCTCTTTTTTTCAAAGAGGTTGGGCGAGAAACGTTTTTTTTACTAACGGAGTGAACTCTCCACTGAATGTTGTTGAATCTGATTTCGCCCAGTGATGTTTATAGACGATCCTCACTCGCTGGAAATACTTTCAATATTTAAAACTTTAAATTTTCACGGCAATTTTGTATATTCTTGTCGACCAATTATGAATTGGCTGTCACAAACAGAAGGGAAACCATTATACCTTTCCTTGCCGTTCCATTTTTGGTGCATGTAATTGAAAACAGATCAAAACTAGTAAAAAAAATAATGCGAGTAAGCCTACAAGAGTTTCATACCTTCACATGTGGATTTATAAAAGTACTATACATCAGTACTGAGTAACAATAAAGAAAACATGTAATTGTTTGAACCAAAATTACGGTAACACATAAGGCCTATAAAAAGCCCAGCCTTTGACTACTAACAAAACACGAAACACACTTTGCAGGTGATCTAGAATATTTTAAACATTTCTTAGACTCGTCAACGATTGTTTTCTTTGAAGATTATGAGTGCCTAGACCTGATATCTGCTAAAGGCTAAGCACATTAATTTCCGGATAATGACGACGGATTATCAAAAAGAAATTCAGTAAACTTAATTGAAAGCATCCTTCTTTGTGGTTTCCCAAAACTTATCAAAATCAGGACTTAAAAAAATGTCTCTTTTCAAAAAAGAATGACCACCAAGTTTGAAATATGACGGAATCTTAAGTCTGTATAGCCGTAGGTGTATCATACTAAAAGTAAACTCACTTTTTTGTTGTTGCTGCTGTCACCTGTTTGATGAGGCAGTGCTGTTCTCACACACACACGCCTAATAAAGTGGAAGAGCCGAACATTGGGCGATGAATATATTTTACCTCCCAGCATGTGTTCCAGTCTGTGGTGGTGATGGCTATATAACGGTATATAAGCATCTTGCAGTCGAATTTATGCCATTTTCTTACATCACCATTTTTGGGCACTAAAACGCTCAAAATTTAGGCCTTCACGAACACAAGGAAACAAATCCCCTTGCTATATATGCTAGAGTTACAAATCATCGATTCCAAAAGAGCACAGCATTTGCGTGCCCTTTGTCGATCAGAATTCGTGAAAGCTTTCTTGAAGCCAATGTTCATAATCTTAATTATAGACTAATCACTTCTGAGAAAACATTCTTCAGATTGCAATGCATCCTCAAAACCCTGTACAGGATTTAAAAATGGAACATAGTACAGATTACCAAAATCAGTATTGGCACGGGATCGCAGCCGGATTAATATATAGCCTCAGCTAAATTGTCTACCCGAGCAGTTGATTCCTATTCGGGGTTACTTGAACAAAACCGCATTTGGCCTATGATCGTTTGCAAAGAAAACAAACAACTACATCTAATTGCTAGAGCCGAAAAACAATAGTACAACTGAATCAGTAATGAATCTGTCTTTTTAGAAATTGAACACTCCGTATTAAGATTTATTCTGACTTCTCTCTTTTTTATCAGTATATGAACTAAAAGGCCGACACTATTTGTGTGACGCGTTTATTTTAAAACAACCGGCAAATACAAAACACTGAAGCACTTGCACAAAATAGAATATTTCAACTATGTCAAGATGTTTATTGCAGTTGCATGTTATTTGGTTTCATCACCGGATCTAGGTGAACCGGAGACGAGTAAAATCGGTACACTAGAGTCAAATAATAAGTTCTAAGTGGCAACATACGTTTTCCAACCGTAATGGTTTTTACTGGAGGAGTCACTGCTGACGAAATCTTACGAACGATATACTGATAAAATAGATAGATAGATAGATAGATAGATAGATAGATAGATAGATAGATAGATAGATAGATAGATAGATAGATAGAT
>JAOBYE010213879.1:0-17110 GCA_025403585.1 Parazoanthus swiftii
AGCGGGACTGAGCAATCAACGAGAAAGGAACTTGGTAAGATGAGTGAAAAGAATTACGAGAATTTGTGATAGGTTTCATTTGACGAACTGATGGCACTGAGCGACAATCCCGACTTAATTAAAAGCTTAGTGTCTAACAAGCACCTCCCCTCTCACAAGAACTTTTTAATTACACGCTCTGTGCGAGAACATAAAGTATTTACAAAAAGCTTTCTGCAGTTCAAACTCGAACGTCCGCTATTGTTATTTGTGTGAGAAAATCAAAATCAGTAATAAAAGCTGCACAATAAACTATCATTCAGATTGGCTAAATTTAAGAACAAGTTAGGAACATTGCTGGGTTTCTTAACATTTTACCAAACTTGTTTCTCCTAGAGCAGGGCCGTAGCAAGCCTTGGAAAACTGGGGGCACCGCCGAGAGCCAAAGGTGCGAACCTTCTAGGGGGGCCGGGGGCACGATCCCCCGGGAAATTTTGAAAACTAGTTTGTTAGAAATCGTATTTCTTGGGTTTTAAACGCCATGCATTTAAAACAAAATCAGAGTGTCTAAAACTAATGAAATAATTCCAATTTATTTCCACAATTTAACACATCTGCTGGGGAAAAGAACTTTGAGACACAGCCCCCCCCCCGGCCCCTCCTCTTGCTACGACCCTGTTGAGTAACAAAATGTTAATGTGAACAAGAAATGGGACTACTTGAGGCTGAGTTTGCCTAAAATAAGAACCACAAGCCTCTGCTAAAATTATTTTGCGAACAACAAAAGCGCATTGCTAATCAATGACGTTATTTCATCGTTTCTCGTGTTAGTTCTGTGGTATTAACAAAAATATACAAGACGATGCAATATGTAACATTCATTGTATACCAAGTTTTAAAATGACACAGAAAAATAAAATATATTGTATCTGGTCCAAAGCAACTTGTACATTTTTTGATAGTTCCAACGAACAAAACACGATGGCAAAAATGTAAACACAACTAGATCAACCAACAGAGGACTGAGAGAAAAAGTGTGCGCAATTTTGACAGGAACAGGAAATGTATTCAATATGATTTACTCATTGATCGGTAAATACGCCTTTCGGTCTTAGCTAGAGTACAAAAAAGCAAATACAAGAGAGACATGTTGATTTGCTGACAGCAAAAGAGAGAGAGACAGACTGTCAGCCAACAGGTGGGAAGACAGACAGACTGACTGCCAAATACTCTAGGCAAACAAAACGACGAAAGATGGACGGAAAGACGAAATGGCCAAAAAAAGAAAAAGTTGAGAGGGGAATGAGTGGCCAGCCAGTCTGCGATCGAAGGATAGATAAAAAAAATAGAGTGGCAAGTGAACAGAAAGACAAAAACAGCCACAGATAAGAGGACCGTACGTTGCACATAGAAAGACTGACCGACAGACCCACATATCAGTATGTACAAACACCTCATGAAGATTCAGAATGTGTATCAAACACGGTGAACTGTAAATCAAACTACTCGATGCCAAATCCTTCAGCGTTGGAGATAGCAATGGTTAATTTGTGTTTTAGGATTCGTCGACTCTTGTAGGGCGGCAGACACAACTGGTTGAAACACGTGTGAGCCATGGGTAACCTGCAAGAAAATGGAGAATGAAGTGAGAACTGTCCAGAACAGTCGATGTTATTTGTCCACGTGGCGATAAGTCTTGATAAAATCTATTCGAGGTATCATGATCGTTCCCATATTTCTGTACTATCTATTCTACTACCACTGTACAATAACACAAAAAAGAAGTTTTATAGTAAGGTAACAAGTGAAATAAAGGTCTCTATCAATAAATATCGTTTAATTGATTATTTAATTAATTAATTAATTAATTAGTTAATTAAACTGAACCATACATTTTTTAAACAATGCCACATCGGGTTTAATTATAGGTCTGTAAATTCTCATTACCAATCAGCATACATTTTCGATAAATAGGTTAGGAGAATACCTGCACTTTATCTTAAATAATTTAGAGTGGATGATCAGTTCCTTTATTCTCACAACCAATCAAGGTATTTTATATTGATACTGTAAGGAGAAGATAGATGTTGATAAGCATGCTGGGAGTGAAAGGGTTAAAGGAAATGAAGAATTTGGCGGATCTTGCAGGTTCCGGAGGAGGGTTCCATGTATTGACAACATCCTCACCACTGAAGCTGAACCTAAAAGTGATGAACCAAAAAGCGAACATGCTGAATGAAGTATTGCCGCTTACATGCTGGTGCTGTGGGCGATGTCCATTCTAACAATCTTAAATTCCATTTCTCCCATTCCGCCAATAGGCACCCGGTCACTTCCAGTTGCAAACAGCAACAGCTTCTTCTTCAGGTCAGTTGAAAACGCCATCACAACGTCCCAAAAGTACCTGGAAAGCAAACCAAAATGTTTTGATTAAGCTAAAGCACAATCCCTTTCACAAAAAACTGATTTGAACAATTACAGTACGGGCGTGTCTCTTAAATGGCAATATCCACATCAAAATCACGAATTCTCCATGCGAAACGAACTCGTAACACAAAGCCAACTTATCAATGTGAAAAATAATCTAAGTTCGACTTTTCAACGTGGTAAAGTAACACAACTTACCAACGAGGAAAAGTAACAAACCCAATTTATCAACGTGACAGAGTAACACAAGGCCAACTAACCAGTGAATTCAAAAGCGTGATAACGTGACGCAAGGTCTTTAAACAACGGGACAAAGTAACGCAAAACTAACTTACTAAAATAAATTTAAAAACGAGGTAACATAACACAAGTTTAACTTACCAACGTGACAAAGTAACGCAATGGAACTTACCAACGTGACACAATAACGCAAAGACAACTTACTTGAGTGATAACGAAACGCACAGACAACTTACCAACGAGACAATGTAACACTAACCTAACTTATCAAGGCGGCAAACCAACTCAACTTAAATTGGGAACATAGCAATACACACAAAGTACAACAAACAAAGGTCACGCAAACATGTTCACCTAATCGTTCCTTCACTCTTGGTATAACCATCATACAGGGTCACTTTTTTCAACGCCTCCATGTCTAACTCCGGGTTACCACACACGAGCATTTCCACCTCCTCTGGCCGCAACATCTGCAATCGAAAGCAACTGAAACAGTGAAACTAAGGCAGGATCAAACGAGCGTCAGAATAGGATGCCGCCTCAATTACGTCACTAAAATGCTCGCAAGGCATGTCGGGATTGAGAAGCGCACAAACACGCGGCTCTAAAAGAGACAGACACGTGATCAGTTCACTGCTGAGGATTCTACTTAGAGGGAGAAGGACTCTAACGCAAGACACTGTAAATGCAAGGCAAGCGTTAGAACTCATTTTTGCTGCAGATGAATTGAAGAAACTTGAGTAAGTCTGGTTCAAACACTACAGCAGTCGTCAGGCCAGAGTGAGTGAGACTTGTACAAGCGCGACAATGCGTAACAAAACTATGGAGCCCAAGTGGTTCAGCAAACTTACAATCAAAGCATTCGAAGCGCAGACGCTGTGAAAACCGTGATAGAACGAAGCAAACTGCTGGTAGATGGACTTGTTTAGCAAGAAATCCACGTACAGACCAACGTATTCTGCGTGGGAAAAGAAGAAAAGAACGCTTAGTCAAAGAAAGTTTCTAAAATTCACAAGCGCGAAGCGTTAACAATTGTAAGCGGGATTTTTCGGTATATTCTGTCAATATACCTTCTCGATTCTCGTTCGTTACAGGAATCTTGTCTCCGTTTCGTTTGAGGTTATGAGTCACAACTTCTCCAAACTGAGAGTACGACATCTGCGATAAACAGGACACGATCGCGATTAGTTGTGAACAAAGAGATACTTTAGACCACTTTCATAATACGCCCCAGTGGCCATGAGCAAAAACTTCGAGTCATGGCCAGTAGGGCCAAAATACAGCAAATGTGTGAGAACTAGGAATTTGACGTCGACTTGAAGTTATTGGTTATGATCACTGGAGCAAATTATGAATTATCAAAGTGGTGTATGTATGGCTCGTCCAACACGGAAAAGAAGTGTCTACAATTGCTGTTGCTGCTCATTTACAATTTAACTGAATGACAGCAATATTGAAAATGACAATAACAATAGCACTAACAAAAAACACGATAATAACAATAATAATGCTAACAATAACAACTGCAACAATAAAAGTAACAGTAGTTACTTTCTTGAAAACGCATTAAGTAATACTTTTGGCAATTTCAAAAACAGAGAAATAAAACAATGAAATACTTAGAACAACTGAACTCAGAAAATAATTAAGCGATGGGAGGTAAACAATACACTGAAAAGAAATGAACCGCAACTGTTACCTGAAAAGTCTGGCAGAGATCTTCCTCCACATTGCCATCATAATCCAGTAGCTCTTTCAGACCATGTGCTAGGTCCTGTGGGAATAATGCGCGGAGTTTAGTTAGTTGTTATTCCGGGTATTCATTGCTTTCTGTTATCTGGTGTATTTAACCAGAGACACGATCAATGCAGAAAAGGATGCATACATAAACATTTTTGTGCCTGAATATCAAAGTACCGCGGGACTAATGTCTTCGCTCATTTGAGGATAGAGTTGCGAGATTTACAGATCTTTTGTGTTCTAATAACTCTAATAAGTCATTCAAAATGCCTTGAAATCCAGTTTTCGGTTAATGACAACTACAATTTACAAACCATAACTCTACGAGGGGGGAGGGTGAGGAATCGATAATAACATAATTATTAATAACAATAATAAAATAAAATAACAATAATAATAATAATTATTATTATTATTATTATTATTATTATTATTATTATTATTATTATTATTATTGATTCCTAATATAGCAAACAAACCATGTGTCTAAAGGCACTAATGCGCTGAGCACAAGCAATCATAAAAATGGGGAAACTGAAGCATAATTATAAACGTGTTAAAGTACAAAATATGTTCAACTGAAGCGAAAATAAAGAAACAGAAAAAAATTGTTACAATATGAAGATACAACATAAGAATTTTAAGATTAATGAATATGCAGTTTTAAGTCGTCCTTTAAAACTACCCAAAGTTTCATCCCTTTTACGTCCGTGAAGAACTGACACTGTTACAAAGTCATGCTTTAAACGAACACGTTTTTGCGTGTGGTTCACGTAGGTTCGTCTACAGGCAGCCGTATCGCTCGGTTAGTTCATTGTAGGTTAATAAGGCTGTAATAGCTTCAGTAAACGGCCTCCCAGTCCCCGGAACGAGCCCTTCACTGACTGTCCACCAATTTGAAAGAGTTAGGTGACCAGGCAAACCGCAGGAGGTTGCTTGGTTACAAATTATTATACAATGTAGTTGGCAAATTGATGCCTGGTTGGGTTCAAAGGTTTGACCAAAGGACGCAACTATGTTTGGGCCCCACCCACAACATACCGGCATGGCTTCAGTGAGGTCTTCAAGTCCAACACTGGCGACTCCGACAGGTGCACTCGGGTTCTGATATGGGACAACCGCGGGACTCAATAACTTCTTGTAACAACAAGGCGGGAAGTGAATATCAAGGATAATACTGTTGTACACAGCCAGGCCCATCAACTGATCACGTGTTAAGGATCATACACAGAACAAAACAACTGCAATGTTATAGTTACACACAGTGTCCAGTTAGCATCAGCAACATCATCATCATCACCAACTTGACCATCATCATTGTCTTGATTACGATTACAGGGTTGCAACACATCAGAATGAAAAAAATTCCCTGACTTTTTCCAGACCTCGAGCAAAATTTCACTGACCTTAAACATGGCAATTTTGTGCAGAAAACATAACATGCAACACAATTATTTTTTTGTTCGGACGTTCAAAATGCTTTCTCATACTATCCAAAAGATATGAAATTACCTGACTTTTTCATGACTTTGAGCAGAATCCCAAATCTCCCTGACCAAATGGAAAATTCACTGACTTTTCCCTGTTCTTGAAAAACTTCGTTTTCCCCTGACTTTTCACTGACTGTGGCAACCCTGGATTATGATTATGAGCTCTCTATCACACAGGAGAGACTCTTCTTCAAAACTTGTTTACTCAATGAAAGAAACAACCCCTTGTTTTGTCGAATCTTAAAACATACCCAGAAACCACTGTTATAAGCTATGACCCACGTTTATCAGAAAGAAGTAAGAGCTGCGGGAATTTTAAGACATTTTTCACCAACTTCTACGATTAGATCTATTCTGCTTATGTTATTGTTACGGTATTTTAATTACTAACTGAATTTCTATAAATTGCTAAAAAGGTAAGCTATTATACAGTAATTTTAAGAAAGTTTTACCCTTACAGCTGGCTTAACAACTTTCTTAAATGTACAATAGTTTTTCTTCAATTTGTCTGCCCACAATCTCCACTGATCATTAAAGCCGCTGAGAAAGGCCACCTAGGTGACCAAAACGTTTAGTTCACCATAGAAGTTTCTTAAATCAAGAGTCAACTCCACTTCAATAAGATCAACAATGTCCACAGATCTTGTGTAAGTCAGATATCACCCTCAGGGGCAAAAACCAAAAGGATACGACGCCTACAAGGTTGAATTCCGAGTCGTTGTTCACGCACGAGTTGCTGAACCAAAAATATCGCGACTTCTCGTTGTAAGTGAACATACCTGACGTTAAAAACGAACAGATGTCAAGAAAACTGACAAACCCGATAATTTGGTAAATGCCCCTACAAAATATCAGTCACGACCGAGTGATAAACAAAGCTGGACTAATCACCGACACAAAATTGAGTTTAGTACAATTCACAATACACGTAACAAGGAGTTTTAAAACACTTTACCGTACTCTGGGCGGAAAATCCTCCTGATCAACAGAAGGAACCATTCTTTGGTCAGTCCGCCCATATCGAGGCCAGGTTCACCGGCAAACGTCACTTTCAATTTCTTTTTTAGGTCTCTTTGTTTGTGAGTAACCTAAATGAAAAGAATGACAAGTCTCCTGTTATTGTTGGAATTATGATATAATTATAGTATTCCTCCCTTAAGTGTGAAACATTGCTGTCTAGACAAGCAAGACTTTCATTTACTTTTACTAATCATATCTCTTTTATACAGTACTCATTTTCAAAATTCAAACGTTCTGCATTTTCAAAAAAACTGATTTTTTCCCTTTTTCAATATCGTTGCTTACTTCCAACTCATTTCTGCTACATAATTTTACAAAACAAACCACGTTCTACTCTTTCTAAGTTTCTTTTCTTGACAACCAAATTGTAATCTATTGCTGGTTTTCACTCAATTCCCGGAGATTCAAATGACAAAGGGCATGGCGGCCATGTTGGTGTCCCCAACAAAAGAAACTAATTAAAACTCCATTGTAACGGGGCACCAACATGGCGTCTCTGGCGTCACATGAAAACCAAGAATAAAGTTCTAACATACTCTCATCAAAATAGATCAACTCTTGTTTTTCCCATTTTTAGGTGCGGGTTGTTAGTTTAAAGAATCCGATGTCAGATGTCGATAAGACCTTCTCAATCTAAAGTTTAAAAACATCATTAAACCAAATAGTTCTCCACCAAAGTTTGCCTCGTTCAACGAATACGAAATCAGATGACATATTCTGATTTGATGTTTTGAAACAACAGTAGACCAAACTTTTCTCCACCAAAGATTTACCTTGTTTAACAAATAGGAAATCAGATGACATCTGGTTTAGAAACAACAAACCGACTGTAGCTGTTCTCCACTTAAGATTCCCTCGATCAACGAATCAGGTATTAGATAACACCTTCTCACTTCAATGTTTATGAACAATAACCGAACTGTTGTCCACTAACTACCTACTTCGCTCAACGAATCAGATGACATCTTCTCACTCTGATATTTAAAAACAACAAAACCAACTGTTGTGCAGCAAAAACTTACCTCGTTCAACGAATCAGATATCAGATGAGACCTTCTCACTCTGATGTTTAGAAACAACATTCCCATATCGGGCATTTGTCTTCGTTGTACCTTTTCCACCAAGCTTTTCTGTAATTTACACAACATTAAGTTTATTAGAAAAAGAAAACAACCGGTTTAACATGTACATATAGTATTTCGTTTCGTCATTTACAAAGACTTCCACAGACAAAGAAACTCAGTTATCGTTAACTCGATATTGTCGCCTATATAACAAGCATTATATTTGACAGCTGAAACAATCACTGTTTCTCCTAAGTCGATAACTAACGAGTTTTCCTTTTAAAGGCGGAACTTAAACAAACACTTTTGTTAGCAACGTACATGTAGTTTTACATCAACATGGCAAACATATCTTAACCAGTCAGCTCTCCTACTGCAAATGGTATATTTTCGTTAAAACATCTATTTACATCAGTACACTACAGCGTGGACTGTTCTCCTCACCCTGGCCATGACAATCATCTGGGACTCGGAATCTTTCTGCATAATGTACCGTTTGGCCGCCAAGCTCAGGATGAACGGGTACTGACAGAACGAAAACTTCCTGGTAATAAAAAAGGGTACCAATAGAAGTTTCAAATGATTTTTCGAAGTATTATGTGAATAGTTAAATAATCTCCAAAACTATAACGCTAAGCTTTCACGATACCATAAAGTTTGGAAAATAAAACCCCCAAAATCAGTGGCGCAAAATTCCATAAAAAGTCGCTATTAAGTACGAGGAAAACGCCTTTTGTGTATAAACAAGCCCCTTGGCATATGAAGAATATTTCTACAATATTCTTCATTTACTACGAGACAAAAAACATTTTTTACAATATGTCTGGTCCATGGCGTAAAATGTAAGAAATAAGTACGATGAGGGTATTTGGTCACAGAGTAGTAAGTAACAAGTTTATGGCCAATCAGGTGAGTGAACAACAAAAACGAGTAGATAAATATTAACTGATTGGTCTTTGCGATCTTTTCAAAGCATCAATGTAGCAGCAGTTACAACCGAGCAGACGAGCACCGCCTGATACTTTGCAAGCTTTTTCAGCGAGGGCCAGGTTTTTGCAAGCACTTGGAATTTGAAAGACTTTGCGACATACCCGCTTTAAGAAAGTAGCACGTAGATCGGTAGATAGGTAGATAGGTAGATAGGTAAGTCAATAATTGTACACTCGCTCACCCCTGGTTCTGAGTTGGGTTCTGCCAAGAGTAGTACTCCCCCATCAGCTCGATATGGTCCAGGGCGTGGTTATAGAAGAACACGTGACTCACCAATGGGGGGCTGAACAACCAGTTGGCCGCATCTGTTGGTACAGAACCAGACAAAATTTTTGGTTCAAAATACTCTCTAACTTATTAATGATTCTGAGCACCTGGTGCCATCTAATATCCGGTAACGTCCATACCGCATCTGTTAACATACTGAACCAGAGTATTTCACTCTGTAATAATAACTAATACTTATGGGTTTGGCTCCTAATAACTCGCCAATTTTTATTTGTTAATTACACTTGGCAGCAAGTATAAACACTGTACATGTACGTAAACATGTAGGAAAATGACTTAACAAAACAAAAATATCTTTAAGTTTCTTTGCAGGTTTATAGAGGGAAGTCGCGTTCGTACCAAGTTACAATGTTACATTTTTACATCGCTGAAGTGTTAATCTTGCTTTAGTCTAGCCGCCTACAAGTACAAAATGTAAAACTTGGAATCTTACAAAAAACATCAATGTTTTAAGGCCTGTGTAAACGAACGGAACATGTTGGCACAACATCGTCCAACAATGTTGGGTTAATGTTGGGCAATGTTGGCTGTGAGTGTTCAAACGGTCGCAACATGTTGGGCAATGTTGCGAGTACAAAGATTTATTTCAGCCAGTTTTGAGTCTTGATTTCACTCCTACTTTTTCCCAATTCCTTTTCCATATTATCGAAGCCTTTTCCCTTTCGTTTCGATTGTTGTAATTCCTGAAGAAACCATCACAAAAGTAAACCCTTTCTTCAAACATATCGATCAGCTCAGTCTGCTTCATCCTCGGACCACCTTCTCGCCAATCTTGCATTTATCTTTTTCGAAACAGCCTTCCATTCCCCATTTGTTGGCGTTTTGTTAAGAGCAAAGTCATGTGTTTCGAACTGTTCACTTTCTGCCATCTTGTTTGAAATGAATCCGAGACTCACAAGAACAATGATCACCAGCGCATTATTTATTCACAGTGAGCCAACAATGTTGTGTTGCCATGTAAACGAACGCAACATGTTCATTGATCACGAGAACAAAAGAAATGTTGGCGTGTGCTAGGCAAAAAGTTTGACTGGTTTCAAATTGCACGTAAGCCAACAACATGCAACATGTGCCGACTTCATGCAACATTGCCCAACATGGTGTACAAACGAATGCAACATCTTGTGGCCCACAATGTTGGGCGATGTTGGACCAACAAGTTACGTTCGTTTGTACGGGTCTTAAGGCTTCAAAACAATTACTAGAACACTTACAGCATAAAGGTGTGAAAAATTACGACCAATCAATTTGTTTCTAAACAGCTTATTCAGTTCTACATACAGTATGTTTCCATCCATTATAAATTATGTTTTTCAATCAATCGCATAAGAAAACATAATGAGTTGCTTAAAACCACACTTATTTATACTCAGGAGTTTAAAACTTCGTTTTTATAGCATTATGTCAACTCTTAACATTTAGACCTCAAAATTTTTTAATTATGTTAGTTTTATTCCACTTAATCTTAAACAGTTTAATTATCTGATTTCATACTTAGTAGTGCGAGCACTTTAACCGCCGACGGAATCCACCATCTGCACTTCTCCTCGGGAGGAAGTTCATTGACTTTACACGGGAACATACGTACACTGATAAACTTGAACAAGGCAAAGGAAAAGTTACATATTGTTAGCTGGACTGTTTTGAGAATTATGGCTCATTTAAACCTGGTCCTAACTTATTCACGACGGAAGCAAAATGCAGAAACAGACACATCAGATGCGTCGCGTTCTTATTGAAAGAGCAGCATCACTGAAATTACCTAAAAAAGCACTGCAGTGTTCTAGCTAGCTAAAAAGTGAAGGGGCACTCTTACAGCCCATTTCCGAATTACGCTCCACTTCTCACAAACAAAACCTTCAGGTCGAGGCTAGGTGCTCACTTTTTATATATTTGATGTATTTTTGAGCACTTAGCCTCGATTCGATGCTTTGGTTTGCCGGCAGTGGAGCGTAACTCGGAAATGGACGAGTAAATGAAAGGAATGAGAGGTTTTCTTTTTCATTCGCTTTACTTCAAACTCGCGTTCTTGGGACCACAGAAAATGCCCCGGCAACGAGGTAAGCTGATTCTGCGTGAACCATGCAAGAACTCAGAACCCAGTTAAGGCAGAGAAAAAGGCAGAAGGGGAAGAACGAGCCAATCATAATGCTCGTAAGCGAGGTTTATAGGAATGGTTTTTAAATACAACATAACTTCCTTACGCTTCCGTTTATGCTTCTGATTCTGATTCCGTCGCGAATAAAAGCCAGGTAACAGTTCAGTAGAGTAATTTTTATTGTTAATTTTTACATCTATTAAAAGGTTGGTTAAATAGATAACAAAAATCAGCATTACAACATACTAAAGTTTGAAATGGAAAACCTATAAATTCAAACTTATTACGTTACTTTATTAGTTAACACTTTTAAAATCGATACAAACTGATAAACGTTAAACAATTATGCGTTTTCTAAACCTAATTATTTTCTGAACGGTACAGACGTGGTGGTTTCTAAGGATTTTTGAAACTTTAAGGATTTAAAAAAAATTAAATATATTTTAAGTACCGTACTTCAATTTCTAATTTGAAATTTAAGGAACTTGAGGACCTACTGGTACAAATACTTCAACCCAGGCCGGCTGGAGGGCTGGAACAAAGGGCGTTCCCCATGCCACCCCCCCCCCCCCCGGGCCTCTTTCTCCTCTACCCACAAACAAAAAGCTCACCTTCTACCCCATTCTTCTCAAAATCATAAATAATGGTTTCTAATTTTACAAGTTAAAACAAAATGCATACCTGGTTTATTCTCGTGACTAAGCTTTTGAAGGTGTTGAGTGGAATACTGTGGATTGACAGTAACAGTTCATTAAAACACATACCTAATTGAGTTCTTTACTTGTAATCAACTGAGCTCCTATCGTTTGTCCTTGAAAACAGAATATATGAAACGCAGGCAAACCCGAAACTAACGCCAGTTTCTGCCCAGAGATTCGATTGGTTACACGAAAACTGTGCTAGCACCTGCGAAGGTATGTAGCTTCTGATTGGTTTGCGGGGTAAATCTGACAAACACAGTCACACAAAAGAGCAGAAAGTTTTTGATTCCAAGGTGGATCAAACACATTTGAGTATTTGAGCCTGCAAGTGCACGTTGGACACACAAGCTGTTCTCTCATAAAAAATATAAATTCGTGTATGCTTTCTTCTGCTTCACCCAAAAACTAATTGGTGGATGATTGAACAATTACTAATGTTTGGGCCTGATAGTGTCGATGTTTTCGTCCACTTGTTCTCAGGCTGACAAACAAGCACTGAGGGAAATGTTTTTTTCCAAAAGAATAAAACAAAAGTGCTTCTTTCAAGATAAAACGGTATTACAAATGCAGTAGTGTATAAAATACATTTATATTGTTTTTGTCACTCAAAAATAAAATTCAGGGATCTTCGAGTCTCTGTCTATTTTAAAACATTTTCTATTCATACATTTTGAAACTACCATCTCAAATATTAAGGACAACGCTTCGGGTTTCTTTTTTATTCTTAGCATAACATGATCAGCAGAGTGCAGACGTTAGACTTTAAGTTGGAGAAAAGACACAAAATTCAAAAAAAGTTAACACGTTAACACGCAATCAAGAACTATTTACCAGTTAAACTATTCACAGGTCAATGTCTGGATAAATGCACGAGCCCCTAGCTCTGCTGTGAAAATTACGCTTTAAAAGGCCTGTATCTTCATCAATGTCGATGAGAAATGGTTTTGAAATTAGAAGAAATTTTCCCCAATATAGAATTAGAAAAACGTTTGTCAAATACAACAAAACATAAAGAACAAAAGTAATTGCAATTTCTTGGAACAGTCGAAGTCAGAAATAATGGCAGACAGATCTTCTCATTTCATATAATGTGACCTTAATTTGTAAAATAAAGTACTTCGAAAAATGTATATCGGTGTTTTGCCGTGACACAGCCCTTTCAAAACAAAGTCCAAAAACAGTCAGAACTTTTGGAACTGATGTCATCATTAACTTTGTTTCAATACCACACCGTATGTGGTCAGACGACTACAAGTTCTACCCCCGACACCAGGAAACACGTTATATTTCTATCTACATACATGTAGAGAAGAGAAACAAAGTCTGACGTACCGCCTGAACCAGTGCACTAGGAACTGGTGTTCCCCGTCCGCAAGGGAAGACACTTGGCGTAACAAGTGGGCGAATATCACGTATGTGGCGGCATTGTTAAACTGAGGGTTCTGCCAATGACAAACTCATTCAGAAACCGAGCAATTACACATGTTCTTCGCTTAAACATTGGCAAAATGGACTCGTAAGTCCATGCAAGTAAATATAATAATAACAACAATAATAACAATAAAGACTTTATTATAACATAACTTCCACTATAATTAGTGGCTCTTCTTCTCTAAACACAAACTAAAAATTACAATAAGCCACTTTCTCAATCATGCGCGGAGCAAAGTAACGGTTTTGCTGGTGGTCACAACCCCTGTTTACATCATCCTTTGACATGTTTAAGATTTTATCTTTCACCTTCTTTCGAAAACAATCGATCTTGTTTCTTTGTTAACACCATATTCCATGTTTCCAGTTCGTGTGGCCAACCAACAAAAGCTATAAAGTTGCTCTGCGCATGATTGTGAAAGTGGCTTATATAGACAATATGGTTAAAAGGGGCTAACATTACACAAATTTACAAGTCGGCAGTAAAAATATCTAACATTATGTTTCGGAAAAAGCCTCAATGTCTAAAAAATTTCCTTACATGTACTTCCCTTTAAAAAAACGTTAAAAGCTACAGAGTTCCTGGAAGTTCTGAATAGTTACACCCAACTTGCACTTTGTTTGGTCACTGATATATGAAGTTCGTGATATTGTTATCCAGTGTTTTTTTTGTAATAAAATAATTATTCCACTCACGCTTGTGGATATGAACTTATGATATCGGTGCTCCGCACGTCGTCCGCTATCTAAAAGCTCATATATCCAACGCGCGTGAGTGAAATAATTGTCAAATGACCAGACTCTGAGATTCTAAACGGGAGAAATGGGAGAACTTTCGTTTCAAGGGAGTTGCATACTGAGTGAAGACTGGTTGATTACTCTACGGAAATAATTATGCTCAACACTACTGAAAAGAAGATAAGCAACGGTCTGATGAGCCACTTGGCTCAAGACTGACCAACAAATCATAGCTCATAAATTTGGAGGTACTAACTACTTTGGACCTATTTAAATCCACATACATGTCCAATACACCTGAATCGAGTAGATTCGTCTAAGATGGTTGACGGATCGTCTCACCGTACTGTATGGGTACTCGATCCGTGACGGTTCAAGTCGAATCAAGTCGAATCGTCAACATTTCCACCCCCTCTGCTTGGATTTTCTGTGAAACTTTTCTAAGTGTCACACGGATCGACTCAGTAATAGACGGTTCTACTACCGTTTTGACGAACCGTCTGTTTCTGAGTCGATCCGTGATGTGTACACCACGGATCGACATATGGTGAGACGGATTGTCCACCACCTCAGACGAATCGACTCGATTCAGGTGTATTGGACAACCCTCTTGATCCAGACATTGTCTTGACTCAAGTGGTTAGAGTATTGAAAAAGTTGCCTGCTGAGAGACGACTGATTATTACTTTGCCAACAAGCCGCTCATGAAATGTACAGTACTCGTGACGGTTTTCTCTAAAAAAATGAAAACGTTAACGTCAGATTTAACACTATCGGTAATCCAAACTTGTATGGTTTTGGCTTTACTTTAAATCCTACATTGTAGCTTGATTTACCTGCAGTAGTATCAAATACGCTCTCAGGTCATCTTTGCTCCGTTGTCTGAAACCAACAACAAAAAACGTGTAGTGTACATGTACTATTACGCACAACACTTAACAAACAACTCGTATAAAAACTTTTAGTTACCGGTAGGTGATTTAAGAAATATTTTTTTCTTCAATGAAAGCATAAGGCATGCAACAAACATCAATCTCTTTAATTAGATTGATATTCATATACAGACAATAGAAAAAATCTCCATCCCTTTAAATAATAGTTATATTAAGAATTACTGTACACTGCATACTGTCAATAAGTAACTCTGTGGAGGTTTTAAATAACACGTCATTCCAAGGAGGTCAAACTTGATTTCACTACAGGTTTGTTCTGATGCTGTCTAAAGTAGAAGGTAAAAATGCTAAATTGAGCCAGTTAGAGACATACACTCGCGCAAGCACCGACGATGTGCACTAATAAAACGTTTCTTTGAAAAAAGTAAACATTTTTGACAAAATCTGTATACAGTGATCGAACATTGCCATAGTTCTTAATTAAAACAAAACTGTTGACTGTCTTGGAAAGTAATTTGTAAGACCAAAGCTACTTGATGCCTTTTCTGAAAGGAACCATTTTTAAAAATTGGAAAAGGGGGCAGGGATAGCCATTATGTCCAATTAATTCACCCTCTCCCGCATTTAATTGTTCATGAAAATTAGCTTGGATGACTAAAGTTCAACATTCGACACTTTACCTCTTCAGATCCTGCAGTAAACTGTTGATAACTGATTTAAGTACAGTTTTCTGTAGTTCTTGTGGCTGCAATTTGAGTTATAATTGGGATTCTTTTTAAAGCTTTTTTTGACAATTAGTTTACACTTTATTTACTACATGTAGTTAGTTTTCACACCTATTACATAATTTTGCAATTATTCAAAGAAATTTACATAATTTTACATATATAGGCCCTACATGTATGCCAGAGATCTTTATATTTGGTCTTCAATTTTCGGTTAATTTTTTTTTCAATTAGAGGGGAACTTTCTAGACTTCAATCCATTTGTCTACAAATTATGTGTTACAAACTAAGCAATTATTCTTCAACATTTACACCATGATCATATTTTATCTGTTTTATAAGGGATTGCATCTTGAAGATATTTTGAAACTGTGCAGTTAGATAAAGTTACAGTTACGGATGTAGTATCTTGTAGCTAATGTACCATATAAAGACATTCTGGCTCCCATAAAAAAACGTCCAAATTAGCAAGCTCACAAACTGTGACGATGTTTGGTTAAATACTAACAAATGAATGTGGTGACATTTCAATAATCCTTTAACAATTGAAGACAGCTGCTCTCTAAACCATACAATGGACCAATTTGTCTCTTATTAAGGTAATGCCGATTTGTTGAAAGTTTGCCACACTCGTATTATTCAGTCAAACTTTGGCTAATTAACTATAGCTGGATAAATGGTGGTTTTCTTGTTAAGGGGTTCATTACATGTACTTTAACGTTAGTATTAGATTAATTGTGAAAAATGCAGACTCAGTTGTTTTCTTATTTAATTTGTTACTGGTTAGTTTATTTAATTTATGAAGAGAAAAAAAATCAGAGCATTGTTAGAGACTTGTACAGTACAATTAAATAGAGCTTTCTAAGTAAACACAATATTTTAAATTCAAACACTGGTCTAGCTGTGAATATTTCTCCAGATTAGGCCAACTTTAGTCTTAATTATCAGACATGCACTGCATGTGAACATAAAATTCAGGAAACTGACGAAAAAAAAATTCTCCCTATCCAGTTTTTTCATGATTTCTCCATGTTGTCCAATTCAATAAGAATGTGGCCAGAGCTCATACAGTGTATGCTGCAAAACAATAATTTAGACTATTAATCTGTCTCCAATTGTGAACCACTAATAAAAGTGGAACTGCATGGCTCTTGTCAAACGTGCAGTCAAAATGCATACATATGCTTGTTGACTGTAGCCACTACTTCCTTAGACTGCGAGCAGTCTCTTTCTGTTCCTCAGAATCAGTCGGGAAAACACGAAAATCGAGCGACGAAGCAGCGAGT
>JAOBYE010213990.1:0-17105 GCA_025403585.1 Parazoanthus swiftii
TGCATGTTGTTGTTCTGCTGGTGGGGATGTTGTGCATGTTGTTGTTCTGCTGGTGGGGATGTTGTGCATGTTGTTGTTGTTCTGCTGGTGGGGATGTTGTGCATGTTGTTGTTGTTCTTCTGGTGGGGATGTTGTGCATGTTGTTGTTCTGCTGGTGGGGATGTTGTGCATGTTGTTGTTCTGCTGGTGGGGATGTTGTGCATGTTGTTGTGTTATTTTGTGATAATGCTTTTGTGTTTGTTTCTTCGTTTGCGTTTTCGCTTGTTTTTTTTTGTTTGCGTAGCTTTTGTTTGTGTTTATGTTTATGCTTGTGTTTGTGCTTGTTATTGTGTTTGTGCTCGTGTTTTGTTTGTGCTGGTGTCTGTGCCTGTGTTTGTTTGTGCTTGAGTGTGTATATGTGTTTATGTTTGTGCTTGTGCTTGTGCTTATGTTTGTGCTTGTGCTTATGTTTGTGCTTGTGCTTGTTCTTGTGCTTGTGTTTGTGCCTGTGTTTGTGCTTGCTTTTGTGTTTATGTTTGTGTTTGTGCTCGTGTTTGTTCATGTTTGTATTTGTGTTTGTGTTTGTTTGTGCTTGAGTGTGTGCTTGTGTTTGTGCTTGTGATTGTGTTTATGTTTGTGTTTGTGCTCGTGTTTGTGTTTGTGTTTGTGCTCGTGTTTGTGTTTGTGCTCGTGTTTGTGTTTGTGTTTGTGCTCGTGTTTGTGTTTGTGTTTGTGCTCGTGTTTGTGTTTGTGTTTGTGTTTGTGCTCATGTTTGTGTTTGTGTTTGTGTTTGTGCTCGTGTTTGTGTTTGTGTTTGATGCTCGTGTTTGTGTTTGTGTTTGTGTTTGTGCTCGTGTTTGTGTTTGTGTTTGCGTTTGCGCTTGTGTTTGTGCTTTTGTTTGTGTTTTTGTTGCCCGAGTTGCTCGTGCAGGTTACAAATTAGCCTCCGATAAAAAGTCTGTGGGACAAGAATAACAAGACCGTAACATTTGAAACGCAATACACCGATGTTATCGATTCATGCAACTATAACCAGTATTTATACAGACATTCTTTGCATTACAATGTACTGACTCAAGTATATGGTGCCATAATTCTCTTGGATCAGCGGCGCGAGTTACGTCTTTGCTTTTAGTGGAATAATCTGTTTCCGAGATAACTATCGAGGATTAGGTCGTAAATTAGTGCTAAAAGCCCACTATTGAGATTTGGAATGGATCTGCTGAGATTAACAGAAAGAGGGTTGGATAGGATAAAAGATAGCTTGCCGTATATTTTGGTAAGTTGGTTTGAGACGTTAAAGTGAACTATAATACTATTTATGTTTAGTCTTCTATATAAAGTGTAAAGACTGTCTGCCGTGCATTCACTACGCAAGACTGTAATATTCAGTTTGTGGTTTCTGGATGTTGAAACGCAGCGAATACGAACCGATAACAACGTCCATTCTGGTTGGCAATTGTATTGAAATAAATTGAGAGCGAATATTTATTGATGTTAAAATGCATGACCTGACACATCTTTCGACCTTTGCTCTGAAAACAAAGTCAAGCATTAATTTTCAAGTTTGAACAAACTAAAATTTTGTATTAAGGCAAATGTTATCTACTTGTTTCTGGAAAGTGAAACATGTAGAGTTATTAAATTCTCAGGAAACTCAAAAAATTTAGACATGTAACTGAAAATTACTTAAAAACGTCTAAATATTACTCTGTTTTCCCTTCTATCCCTGTAAATTTTTGCCAGCTTTTAGTCTTCATCTTGTCTGGTAGAAATGGTCTACTTATCCTTTTGAGATATCAAAATACTATCGGTCAATTTTCTACAACGGTGGCGGAGCCGGTCTGATAGTATGAAAGAAGGGTAAATGGGTACGAATTCGGCCATAAACCATGTCCAGTGCTTACAATTGTCTTCAGATTTGCTTTACAATTGCCTGGATCAATATCGAAGCGGTTCCTCCAACCAATGTCTTTGACGCTCTGCAAGTGATAAGTGATAAGTGTGAAAGTAGTTAAAACTAAGGATTTAACGTCAAAACAACTAATGTTGATAGCTAATGAACTTAAACTTGACCCAGCAAGAAAGAAACAATGCGCCTCGATTGTTTTTCTTGTTGATAGGTTGTATTACCTGAAGAGCAAAACGGTGTCAAGTAGGCCACGTGTTGCGTGTCACGTTAACCCCTTTTTTACTCTGTCTGGTTCGAAGGGGGAGGAAGAAAGTTGTCGCGTCATGTAACTCCTGAACTATTTGACAAGTTTAAACAAAATTTGTACAGGAATAGAAAATCAGCACACAGCTAAGCTGTTAGGGATTAATTGACATGAGGCGTCATCAATACATCTTAATGACGTCATAACTGTCAAAATTTCGGGTTTTTACACAGTCTTACTGATAAGAAAACAGATTTTGTTCCATCCGCAAGTTGGTACGTGCATGGTACAATCGGACGAATGCCTGAAACACATTTATAAGAGTTGTAAAAACATTACGAGCAAGAGAGGTGATTCCACAGTATTTCTGAAATGAAAGTGCCCTTATGCATTAGTTTACAAAAGTTAATTTTGAATTAATAGAACTGAAACCAACGGTTTCTTCTACGGATTTCATTATGACGAGCTTGAGATCTCCTCGTTATACTTTTATCTCAATTTTTTTTTTCCATTTTTGTTTTTATTTTTTTTCATTTCCGATACTACACCAAGGCGTAAGGTAAAATTTGTTCGGATGAAGTAATTAATTGAAACTAATAAACATGCTGCAACCTAAACCCACAGATGACGTTTTGAAACTAATCTCCTTTTTGTTTTGACACAAAGACGCTGGTGCCGTCAAAGAAAGAAAAAAAATTAAATGATAAATGTAAAAATCGTTGGCTTCTATACGTTGTTTTTGTTTATATTGTGCAGAAATTGATTACTATGTTGTTATATATAAACTGTTTTGATAAAAGATACATACTGGTATATGCATTGACTAAACCGTGAATAATTGACCAATGCCAAAAGTGCAGCTGATTGTACACAAACTTAGTGCTGTTAATTTGTGCAAATACGTTCATTTAGTTCTACGTATACCTCTCGAGTCTAGTTGAATTACTGGAATGCAGTAAATATTTTATAACAAATGGAACGGGTTTTAATGAAAAACTAAGTCAAATCAGTTAGCATATAACTTTTATAAGTAAAGTTTTGCGTTGTTGATAACTGTGTCAAACTGTTATAACTTATCAGTATTACTTGATAACTACTAATAACAGACCAGAAAGAAAAATAAACGGGCTTCTGATTTGTTTGACTATTCTCGAAAAATGTGTAATGGCAGACACCATTTTAGTTCTTCGAAAGCTCCTGGTACTTTCCTTTAACGCCGGCATCTCGAACGTCAACTACTTTCAGTTTAGTGGGTCCTTAACAGATATAGGTACTGAAAGTCATTGACAATTCAGAGCTTTCTAGATCATTGTCTCAACTGCCACTGCTGGAATTAATGAATTAATGGACCAGAAATGTTGTTTTATAGTTAAATTGGTCGTTACCTTGGATTACGGTTAAAGGAATTTGTTGAACTTCTAAAGAACTGAACCTTTATATAAATCAATGAATAAATGTTTTTCGCCATTTGTCAATATCGTTTCTGAAAACGGGCAAGTTTACGGTGTGCTGCTGGTTGAACTTAGAATACAAATGTGTGTATGTCGAGTGACATAATTGTATAATGTAGATTGTAATAAGTAAAACAAAAGGGTCGAGCCATGCGGAACATGCCGTGCGCCTTAGCCCGAAACCAAGAAGGCAGGCTCTTTTCTTCTTGCCAGGTTTATGTGCCCTTTATACTGCTCTATTTATCATGAGCCATAGTCAAGCTCGTCTCCGTGGGCTATTGTTTTTGGACAAGACTCGTGCATATGCAAGCTTAAACGCAATTGTTGAAGTTCTCTTTTGAACTAGAATCACCGACATCGATCGATTTGTTTTAGATGGTTGCTTGGGAGATATGATAACATCTGAGCTCAATCTCGGAGCGGTTTCGGCAATTTTAAAACCTTTTGCTCAATAACTCGGTGCAAGATGGCGGATAGGTCGCCTTCAACTCGAAGACGTAAAATCAGTGCACAAACCACAGTCTGGGAAAACGAGCGATTTGATAGAGGAAACAAATTAAGCTCGGATGTCGAATCCGAGGGCAGAAAAAGGCCAAGCTCTTGCCCGGGGTATGGTGGCTGGCAAAGCGAGGCAGACTATATGGCTCAGCTACATCAACGATGTGATGAAGTAAGTTGAATAACATACTTTCAGTTTTCAAGTTATATGTCACACTGTCTAAAATGGAAGGCCACTTGTCCACACAAAAATAGAGGTACACTGTTGCAAGTTTGACTGAAATGTAACATTTTATGTTTTTGCTGTGAATCAAAGCAGCAGCAGCAAAGCTATTTTCAAACCGATAGTACAGATAGGAGGCTATCGCCTCCGAACCCGCATAACAATTACATATTTCAACCGGTCGACCTATATACACTGTGTTACTGCGTACCTTTAATCCAGTCTTAATTTTTATTGTCTCCAATTCTGTCTTTTGCAGATGATCAGCCACCGTTTCGTCTCTGTCTGGTTGTTTTCAGTACACATATTAATTGACTGAGGATTGTTTTTATGTTCTCACAACCAGTCGCGAATAATCTTACCTGAGCGTGCTTCGGAATCTTTGTTCGTCCTTGAAATATATTCCCATGTCGGCATCCTTTAAAAGTCGTTTCTGTTTTTATGATTAGAATCAAACTACGAGATTACTTGTTGCTGGAGAGAAATGCAAATAATATTTTCTCATTTGATATTTCTATGTCATCGCTACTATACTCAGTACATTTTCTCTTCTGGAATTTTGAATGATTTTCTAAAGAAAAACTAATTTTGCCGTTTCCCCGGGAAGCTATAACTTCTTGTGTGTGTGTGTAGTTGCACTGGCATCTTTAAGACTTGGAGTTAAATCACAAAAGCATGCAATATAACCGCATTTACTTTATAAACAGATAAGAGAAATGCCGACCTTCGCTATAAAGAGCGGTGTGGATTAACTTGTTTGCAGACAGTTTTTGTTCTAACTACGTTTTGATGAGTTAATTTCAACTCCGACTCGGTGAGAGTTGTCCAAGCCGCCAGAAAAAATAAGAAGCTGTAATTTTTTTATAAAATTATGTAAATAGAGTAACTTTTAACTAATATTTTAAACGTTTTAAATCTCTATTTATTAAGCCCTTTACCACTGTATATTGAGCACTCTTGAGTATAAGTGAAACATTTTACAATCATTTTTTATATAAACTACAGTGTTTTAGAGAATTATCTAAACACACGTCAGTAAAAATCAGATAATTTTACGTGTGTCAATATCCACCAATCCATGATCTTCTTATGGGTCTATGACGATATTTAAACCGCCTTTGAAGTCGGCAATAGCTTTGCTTCGATTGCTGAAAGCAATGGAAATTTTTACTAAAACATAACTTTTCAAAGTTGCTTTTCAAAGTAAAAACTTTTGAAAACGACGTTTCCATGCATTTGTCGGGACGGCCCAAGACTATTTTTTTCGAACACACCACAACAAGCAATGTGTCGTCGATAGGCTTTGGGTTCAGTCGATTGCTCATGCGCAATGGAAACACCAGGTGTTTTAATTTAATTTTAGCGTTTACGTTATCACTATATGAAAACATAGACTACGAGTAGTCCCTATTTTTTCCCCGGAAGATCGTCGAGCGAGCGAGCGATCGAGAAAATGTCGCGCGAAAACTGAGATAGAAAACCTTGATAACTGAAAAAATTGCGTATGAAAACGAAGACGTACATGTATATGCGTTCAAAATGACAAGGCCTAAAAAGGTTTGCCGAAATGCTTTCTGTTCCTGGAAACACCAGTGTAGAAAACAGTTATGTTAAAAGATCTTCAGCAAGCAGCTTTGGTTTGACATTTTTTGGTCATGACAAGTCCAAATACTTCTTTATCTCGTTAGCTTTAGCATGCATTTTTATAACTGAGAACGAGATAGTTTCGGCTGAGACTTGCTGTTCCCGTTCTTTCTCGACAAATCTTTTCTTTTTTAGACCGAAACTTTATTGGAATTTTTACAGTAAACTTTGTTTATAGATTTCAGCATGTTATTAATGAGACATAAAAGTACAGTTTTACATTTACTGAATTCTATATAGTCCAAGTTCTTGGTAAATCAGTTCAGGATTAAATTGTTTTCTCATTGCGTTCTTACTTTTTTACATGAAACAAGTGTTCGAGTTAACTAAAAAAACTGAGTTTTCAAGGTCTTAGACAGATAGAGTGTGAATCTGAGCCTGATTGTTGTTAACTTGTTCTGAAATTTGGGAAAAACGAGCTCAAGTGCCAATTAAACTAGATTGTTTGTTTTTAAGGGAAACTAAGATATCTCAAAACCGGAAACACTGTTAATTAAGAAATGGTCCATGCTTAGCGTGCGTCTATCGAGTTATGGATGCACGCGGGAAGTTGGGAGAGCACGAGAGAAGCGTTAGAGTGGCACGAGGCGAAATTGCCAGCTATGTTCTAAAAACATTTAAATTTTCATAAGGTAGTTCAGTTCAGTCGAAGCAATTTCCTACTTGAAAGTTTCGTAGAAGGTGCCTGAAATTAACACTGTAATGAAAATTTGTAGATGGAATTAATGTAACGGCCGCGTTAACAGTGAAATAATTAATATTGTGTGTGCACTTTTCAGTTTACTACTTTTCTTGTTATCTGAAAGCGGTGAAACTATCACGCGACCATCCGTTCTGTCAGTTATACTTTTATTTTCATATAGCGCTGTCCATTCTTCGAACACTGGACCGGTCCAGTTACTTTTGGTTGGTTACTTACAGGTATATCAGTGTATGTGCTTTTTTATCTGTAAATCATACAGTTATGAATAATGTTTGATAGAACTGCGGCTTTTACCTAATTTAAATTTCCCCTCTTAAAATTAAATGCCTTTCAAACTAATTTAATTTTACTGAGAAATTTATTTAAGATCCAGCTCAACCGGTTTGACGAGATTTTTGAAAGATTACCGAGAGTTGAAAGCTTGCTGCTAACTGTTCTTTCTCTCTCCAGTCTCTCCTGGTCGCTCGCGCGTCCTTTATGACGGCATGTTTGAATTAATTCGTGCGATTTCCGACTTAAACGTTTTTTTCTGTCTAAATCAGTACACCTCCTTCAGAACCTCTTAAGAAACTAGACTTAGCTTTTATTCGGCAATATTTCGATTTTCTGATTTTTATCTACCAACAGTAATCTTTAGAAGTTTAAATATTTGAACAGGACATTTTAAATGAAAACTCAATTTTCCTTTGCGAGTTATAGTAAAAACTGTATTTCTCCTTGCTCCCCGTGAGATTTCATCGTGTTTACACTGAGTGCTTAATAGGTAGACGCGATGACAGGCGATGAAGGTGCGAAGCGGTATAGATAAAAGATAAAATGCTATTTAAATTTCTTAAATCCCAATGACAATTTTCAGAAATCATCAACCCAATACCATTATTACAACTTTAACATTGTCCGAACCAAAAACCTTACTACAAATTTAAGAAATTTCCGACCTCAAACCCCTATTACAGTTTTTAGAAATTGTCATCCCAAACCTTATTACAGTTTTGTAACTACCATACCCCAAACCTCAATTACGATTGTGAGAAATCCCGGCAAAAAGCCTTTATTACTATTTTAAGAAATATCCGACCCAAAACTTTTGTTTCAGTTTTGAGAAATACCGATCCAATACTTTTATTACAATTTTGAGAAACCCCTATTTCAATTTTAGAAATGGCCAAACCAAAAGCCTTCTTACTTTGTGACCCAAACTCGGTGACCAAAAGCCCTTACTAAATTTTCTTAATAATCCCAAAATTAAAAAACCCTTATGACAATTTTGAAAGTTTCCCAATCAAAAATATCCTATTACAACTATTTCACATGCACGACCTGTGAAAGTTTTCTGCCGCTGCATGCACTTTGCTGGTTTTTAATTATTATTTTTCCTTTTCCAAAATAAGTTGATAACTAACTGAACGACCGGATAAGCATTCTTTGCATGCAAATACCATTATGAGCCAATCGGGAAGGGAAGCGTTCACATTATGACTTCTCGTTACAATTTTAACAGTTTAGTGCCCAAATTTTTAATTTATTTTTCTCAAACTAGAACAAATCTCACTGAGGGACTAACACTAGGTGATTTACGAGAGGGCATCGGGAATTTGCGATATGCAAGACTTCTGGCGTCAATTTGATTGAGTTTTAAGGGGCTAGAACATCTAGTCCTAGCCTAAGGGCTAGGACTGCTAGGTTGTTGCAATGCTCCTCCGAGAACTATTTTCAAATGTTGTTAATCTGAAATATTTTTGTATTCTTTTCAGTTCCTAATTGCTACTAGTATTTGCAAAAAGAACTGATATAATTGAATTTAGCAATAGTTGTCTGCGAAAACCTGCTGCGAAGCTGGAAGTTCTATTGCGTTGTTTTCGCTGGTACCATCAACTTTATTCAAATATCATATTTAACCTTTTTGTACATTTCATAGCTTTGTTTGGGGAGACTTCATTATTTTTCTGCCAACAAAACAGAGGATGTCATGTGTGGAACAGCCCGCAACAATGAAAACTCATTTCCAAAACATCCGTCAGTTTTAACTTGGCAGACATGTACTGCGCATGCGTGCATCCTGGGGATATGTCGTGTAAATTAATTGAGTAGGTCTATAGCGATCGCTGATGTCAATCGACCTTTCCATTACAACGGCGCTTGCCTTTTCGGCCTTTGGCATGCTGTCAGGATCCTGTCCGTGGGTGAATTGATTTGAATTGAAATGAAATGAAGGAAATTAGATTTATTCGCCGGCCATGTTTATGAGCGCCACAGTGTTATCGACGCGAGAAAAAAAAATTTAAAAAAAAGCCTTCAAGAAGTCTTAATGGGCTTCACGTACTCTGACCAAACGATTTGAACAGACTGATGGGGGTATGTCAGGCAGCAACTCAAGTAACACGCCGCCTTCTGGCAGGCGAGCATCGCTCTACCCTCCTAGCACGGGAAATGAACAGCCGAATGGATCCAGGAGAAATTCCCGAGCTGCCCTTGAAAAACTTCCACCGTCATTAATGCGATGGGAGATTGTGAATCGTGTTCTTTCTTTCGCGTTGAAGGGAGACTGGCCAGCTGTGGATCAGCATTTGAGTATGGTGGGGAAAAACAACTTGGAAAACTTGTCAGAGTTATTTTTCAACGAGGACGAAGTAATATATACACGATTTTATATAGCAATGCTTACGACATATGTTTTATCAACTTCTGTTTCTTTTTTTCCTAACGTTATAATTGAGCATGTACATAACACTGTTTATTACTACATGGTTAAGACGAATAGAGCGAAATTTAAAACTAGGTACTCTCATATCAATGTTTTCTGTTGATATTACAAAACAACACTCACTATAGTGGTGTTGCTTGTAATAACAAATGTTGTTTCTTTTGTAGTATGGGATGAAACGCGGTCGAGATTATCTTGCGGCGAAAAGCTGATTAACTGTTGCTCACCAACTGATATAATTGTCACTTTTTTTTCTTATTTTCAAAAAAATATATATTTTTGATAGATATCTACATCGTTTGACTGATAACTGACAAAATGTCCCACTAGCTCTTGCTCCCACTGGGTTTGAAAGCTGGAGTCTTTAACTGCAGTAACTTTTATAGCTGTTTGTTTGGAGTTGTAGACTGCTGCATTTAGCTTCTGTATGTGTTCAAAACATAAGTTGCCGGTCATAAGCAAAGATAAGAAAAACTCGGGTACAGAACTACGAAAGTTATATTATCTGTTCTATCTGCAGCCGAAATAAGCGAAGCGCAGTACATTATTTTCTTTAACATATCAGCTTGAACTTGAATTATTACTTTGTTTTCATTCTATCGCCACTGAACTAAGTATCAGTGCAGTGATATTGCGGAATTGCTAGCTACTACACTTTGTCGTTTTGGCCTTAGTGTTAAATGCGTTCAACCTCAAAAAACACTAATCTGAAAGGCGAATTCTTCAGGGTCAAAATTTTAAATACGCATGTATCTTTTTCGTCGACATTGTCAGACGTAATTTTAGGTGTTATTCGAATTATTATATAATTCTATCTTTGTATAAATGCCAAACTAGAATCCTAGCCATCAATAG
Source organism: Parazoanthus swiftii (assembly GCA_025403585.1). Lineage (NCBI taxonomy): Eukaryota > Metazoa > Cnidaria > Anthozoa > Zoantharia > Parazoanthidae > Parazoanthus > Parazoanthus swiftii. Next base: position 10,214 of record JAOBYE010213990.1, read on the forward strand.
ATGATATTAAATTTTGTCGTTTTTACAACAGTCGTTGTTTTTTTGTTCTTTTTCCAGGACAATGGACTGACACCGTTGATGCTCGCTGCCCGAGACAACAAGCATAACATTGTAGAGAAATTATTGGAACTTGGAGCACTGGTTATTGACAAAGACAAGGCAAGTGACGGTTTTGTATCATTATAAAATGTTTCGGGTCAATTGAAAAGTTCTCCACCATAGAGTAAGAACGGCTTATCAGTTAACGATCATTTGTATAGTGTGTCAGTTTGATCCGTATCAATCCGTTTTCATTCTCTATCTTGTACAATATCCGTTTTGCTGTCTTTAGCACTGCTCATTTAGTATTAAAAAGTTTAGTTTGTTGACTTTTTAGCACGAAGACAAAGCGGAAGGTATCCTTGACTTTTTAGCACGAAGACAAAGCGGAAGGTATCCTAGCCGTGTCTACAAATGACAATTTGCTTATGGAACTGTTGTACTTTTACATTACATAGCTCAAAACGGCCGGTCTATCCCTAAAAAATTGTTGTATATTAGCGGGATTCAAAAATTATTAAGAGCATGCTCGTTTCGGTTCAACATGAATATATTTATTTTCAGATTATGCAATTACAATCAATAATGCATTTTAGAACAGAAAAAGGCCAAAACAAATAAATCAGCTAGATGGAATACATATTACTGATAATGTTTCATTTGCAATTATTGAAATAGAGTTTAAAAAGGACCATTTTTCTTGTATATAATTTTTAGTAGAATTTCGAAATTCGCAAAGCCCAATTTTCTTGTCATATTCATGTGAGCGGTGACGATGTTTTGAATTTGACAAATAACTGATGATTAGACCTTGTTTGCGGACTTTTCTTTGTTTTCTCTGCTGCGAATTCCAAATGAGCTTATATGTACAAATACAGCTGAAAGCTTTTTAACTGCTCTGGTTGACGTCTGTTTGCGGACCTTTTGGAATAACGCAGGGATCTATTTAGGCTGAAAATTTTCAGGCATAATACCACTTTTTTTAAGTTTATGAGCCAAACAATCATTTTTATTTAACAAGATTTTTTTTTTAAAAAATCAAGCCTTTTTTAAAACGTTTAACTTTAAAGTTGTTTATTAATATTCTTAACTGGAAAATTGCATATTTACTGCGAGAGAGAAAAAAGTTCTTGACACTTACTATTTTGTAGTCAATAATGCTTTGCTATGACATAACTGCGAGGTTTACTCTTGACCGTTCGTCTAACGTTAAAAGTTGAATTTATTTTCCCTCAAGTTGGTTTTTGCATGAATTTCTCAAGTTCAATTAATCTAACGAAAAATGTATCATTCATTTGTTTTATCGCTTGGACGTTATGCAGACGTTAATCAAATTCACTACGCATTTGATATTTCTTTTATTAAAAGTTTAGATTTCATCTGATTTGTTTTACACTAAGAGTCAATAAAGAACTCTATTTCATTTATTTTTTGAAATGGGTATATCATTTATCAAAAAGTTTCTCTTCATGTTTACTCTGTTAGAATTAAGATCATCTTTCATTGCTTGAAATACCGTCGTTTTCTTGTAGTTTTCAGCCCTTAAATGTATTCCGGGTTATTTGCTTTTTGTTTTCCGGTTTTCCTTTTACTACGCAATTTTTTCCCGTTAATCGTCCAAAATTGCACGAAAAAATATTTATTCAATTTGTTCTGCATATTTTTGTTTCCCGTGTTCGGATTTGTTGTTGAACAATATACGACGTTTAATTCCTTGAGGGAAATTTTATAACTTCTCCTATGTATAGACAGAGCTGTTGTAAATTCTGAAAGAGCCAGTGAAAACCTAGTGTGTCCGTTCAATGAAAGTTCTTAATAAGTGCATTATGATAGAAGTGAGTATTGGTTTGTATTTGTGATCCATTTGACGAAAATCCAAGGTGCATGTGACCGTTCAAGTGAAGTTATTATTTATGAGCGATTATTAACGGTGGCTGAAAAATCAAAGCGTGACTTATTGGTGAGTGGCATTTTAATGGTGGCTTTATATTTTGTAGTTCTGGACCAGTCGACAAATTCAGTGCAACCATGCAGTGAAAATGTTGGTCACCTGATTTCTGACCAATAAAAAGAAATGTTTTTTTCGCTTAAAAAGTCTCAATTTTTCAAACTCTCAAACTGCGAAAGGATGTGTACTAAATTTGCCGAGAACAAAATATGAGAAGATTTCACAAAAGTTTAATTTTAAGGTAAGTCGAAAGAACCTGACAAAATCCCTTTCCAGTGAATCAAATCAGCGTGTACGGTCTGTTTATGGTGAGCCCGCTTGTTACTGAGTCGAAATGTCACCCACAAACACTGCCGAAAAAATGAAGAGGAAATTAAGACTAGAGCCGGCTGAATAGTATCTTAAGCAATCCCTCGAGCGATCTGTTTCTTCCAGTTCCGCTTTTGGCCGTTATGTTTGTATTATTTGTATTTGCGCGCGAGTGTGTGTACAGCAAAAACTCGCGTATAAGAACCTAAAACTCAAAAACCTGCTAGGTTAAAATTGTCTATTTAGACCGCCTTTACACAAGAACCTGTTTAGCCTAGAATTTGAAACAGGTTCTTATTTTGAGAAATTCAGTCTGAAATTCAGTCCTAAATTAAATAAAATAAGTTCTATCAGTTAACGAAATGCCAAAAACCCTGGCAATGAGACATTTAAGACGCATATATAGGATCTTGAAGACCCGTGTAGACCTCAAGGACTAGAGCCCTACGAGATTTAGGCTTTTATATATACACATGTATTGTGGAGTGGTGTACTCCCGGTCCTTCAAGGGTACTGTGTAGTACAGACCACTTTCATAATACGCCCCAGTGACCATGAACAAAAACTTCGAGTCGAGGCCAGTAGGGCCAAAATACAGCAAATGTATGAAAACTTGGAACTTGACCTCGATTGAAGTTACTGTTTATAGTCACTGGAGCAAATTATGAAAGTAGTGTATACACCAATATGAAATAGAGTCTACATACAACCATACTTTTTGATTGAGGAATTAACCTTATGGAACTAAGTCTGTGTGGTGAATGTATTCTTAGAGAGAATTTGTTGTTTTGTTCTGTTATTCTTTTAAAGTTTGATATGCCAGTACATAGTGACAAGAGAGTATATATTGCCAGTGCATTAGAAATACATGTTAATACGCTGCAAACTTTAGGCGCGACGCTGTGAAAAGACTAGATCTGTACTTCCTCTTGCAACTTGAAATGCTTTTCAATATTTTGTTGCGAAGCAAGCTGCATAGCTGTTGTTTGACGTGTTTTTCTTGCAACGTCTTTTGCAAGGGCTTTGCGTTGTGTGTTGTGACGGAAAATTGGCTTGTATACAGAACCTTAAAGCTGAAAGTTACTCTATATGACAGGTTTGGTCGAGTCGAAATGTGTGCTTGAACGAAAATTCGAGTCTGTTACGAAATGCAGAAACCCACTAAAGATAACCTTTCAAATGAATGCAAATCCAAAAACAAGCGCCTGAGTCCTCCGGCCAGTTGTAGATGTATCGATAAAAATAAATTTTTGATTTTTGCTTTGACTTACAATATAAGTACCACCGTATATTTTATTATTTTTAAATACTTGATCGTCGTGATCAAAAGATCGAATTTCTCTACCATTCACTGCAATACTGTTTGATTTTTTGCCTTTTTTAAAAAAATAAATGTAAAATCTTGCTATATTGAAGATTGCACAGTGCCGCCGGATAAGTTGTTTAAAAATAAATAATGATGAATATCAACGAAAGAAATGAGAGAATTTTTATGGTCATTTTGAGTTGATCCTGCAACAAAATGGAAGAGCAAGCTCGAAAGAATTCATCCTGATTTACACTGAAAAATTGCTTTTATGTCCATAATTTCTCAACTTACTCCGGCCACTAATCAGTCACTGTCTTAATTCAGGTATCGAAGCAACTATAAAACTTCATTGATTTCTTTTCTTTAAATAACATGTTTCTAACCCGTTGCATTTTTCTCACCTCTTTTATGTCGTTAACGAACCTAACACCGACTAATGTTCATTTCTTTATTGTTCACTTTAGCTACGTGTACTTTTTATTTAGTTAATTTTGACAATGGTTTTGAAATAAAACCAAAATACTAATTTTAAACTGTTTACTATCTTCGTTGTAAATTTAATAATAAGCTGACTTGGTTGTTCTTCGGATGGGTTTTTATCCTAATATGATCCCATGTTCTTTGAACCAATTATTAGTTATGTTCTGGTTTGTTTGTTTGTCGTCTGTGTCTATTGTAGTTCATATTATGTCGCATAAACAGTATTTTTCCTGAGCCGATTCAGCAAACCAGATAATACAAGACAACATATTTCAACAGCATTTTTTTCAACTAGTTTAAAGCAAATGTCACATCGATTCTTTCTCTGCCTCTCTCTCTCCTTCTAATGTTCTCGTTATTTTATAAGTGACTTCTCCTTTTGTTTAAGAATTGAGTTGTTTAGTCGCATTTTGATAACAGTACTGAGCTTAAATCCGGCTACTTTTCCAAGATTCAGTTTTTTTAAAACCGTATAGACAAGCACCTCTCTTGCTGAAAAATACTCTGCACTTTGCTGACACTTTAGGGTTCAACCGAGCGACAACTCGGCATCACTCCTCTAAATTTCTCGAAATGAAACGAGGATATAAAAAAAATCCATTAGGCATAAGAATGAAGGGATTTTACAGAAGACTTCCTGTTTTAAGCGCACGAGTTTCAACAATGAAGGTTTCCTGCTTTTGAACAGAGGCACTTAAAAGTGGGGATTTCTTTTATGGAACAGATGCACGGACAAAAGCGCCAAGTGTTATACAAACGGCGTTTTCCGCCGTGAAGTTTTCTGTCAAATCATTTTTGCTGGCAACTGAACCCGCGAGAGAAAGTTGCCTTAATTAATAACTTTTCTCGAGATAGCCATCTTGTGCTGATATAGCTGATTTGTAAATAGAAGACAAAGAAAAGGAGATTATAGAAATCCGGCGATAAAATCTGAAGATTAGGTTTTTTGGACAAATCAAGACTATGGCAAGATTTTGCCATAGTTTCAAGACGGCTAATTCTTGAGAATGAAGAAATTCTATTTTACATCAAATTGCAACAAAAGGAACAAGGTACTTCAACGCTTAAAGTTCTTCTTTCATCTCGAGCTTCATATTAGAATGAGTGTTTGTTGTCTGTTTACGTTTTAAATGTTTAGAGATTTTTCAAGTATCAGAGACTAGAGTCAAATTTACATTAAGACACTGTATAAAATGTTACGCAAAACACTGTGGAAAATATCTGAATGATCTTTCGTTGACTTTAGCCCTGTTGTACTTATGGTTGTTTACATGTTTTTAGCATCATTTCAACATAAGAAAAAGTTATTAGTGCATTTAAGCATTAAAACAGTCAAGAAATGTCTTTCTTCTGTTGTTTTCTTCATCTTCGTTCGTTTTATGCAGAGGTCGCCGCAATTTTTTTAATATAGTCAATGGAGTTTGTTTGTCTTTAGTCCGGCTATAAACGAAAGCATGAGCATCTTTTATTGGCGCCTTTAACGTTCACTCATATATTCTTAACATCATTAAAAGAAACAATGTTTTAAGCTTTAAAATAGTTGTTCCTTTTCCTTAGATTTAAAAAAAGGAAAGTTAGTTTCTCAGTGAAATCCCAAAAATCTTCTATAGTTTAGGAGCCATAACTTCATATCTTACGAAACCATCTAACAATTTCAATTACTGTTGAAAACACTTTAAATGCCTTTTGATATTCTCAACTTACGTATACATAATTTTACTATAGCCTTTATTTCTAACTTTTATGCTTCTATATTACTATACATTCACTGTCGTTTTTAGAACTATTTAATTGCAAATTGGAGATGTGTTTTGTACGATATGAATGCAAAGAGGTCAATTAAATATTATGTTCTGTGAGAAAAGAGCAAAAGTTCTTGACATGCACCTGCGTTCAGTGTTTTGAACTGAGCGTTTATAATTTTGCTATAACGCGATTGTGTATACATCGTAACAAACATTAAATGACAGTCTTGAGTTTCTTATCTTTCACAGGAAATTTTTTCCCCCGAAGCAATTCGACTTAGGGTTTCCTATAATGTAGGTATTGCGTCGCAATGGCTGTCATTCGTTCTCAAAATATTTAGCGGCACAACATGACCATTTTTTGCCGTGCACTGATCACTGAAACAGGTTTTGGTTATTTGGATTTCGATATCTTGACTTAGTAACCGTTGTGTTTGTTTGAAGAATAGCGGTGTTTGAAATTACTCAGTGCAGAAAAGTTAGAAACTTGCACGAACTTAAAGCATTATGGTGACTGAAAATCAACTAAACAATTGTATTTCATTAACTGTTTTCTCCTTTCTTAATATCTGAAAACTATATCTCGCTTCCTTACAGGAAGGTAGAACGGCCCTCCATTATGCAGCATCTTCCGGATCAGATGGAATCGTCAAGTTGTTGCTCAGTAAGAAGGCTGATGCGACAGTCGTTGCTGGGGTAAGGTTTGACCAATCAGTGATTTGCCCTATGGCCTTCTGGTACAGTTTTCCGACCTCGAACGGAATGACTTTATCTATCAAGCACAATGAAATTTGTTTGAACTTTGCTTGTCAGTGACGATTTCTTGACTACTGGGACCAACGTTATCTCTGTGGGTCTGCTCGCGTATGATTTTAACTTAAACTTTGTGTGTGTGAATTTATTGGTTTAAGGTGGCTCCCACCTGTTTTCCATTTTGCGGTGCCACTGAACTTTCCGAAAGGCTTTCTCAAACATCATGATGGATTCGCACTAGTTTTTAAATCGTGGATACGCGAAGCGTAAACACGAGTTATTGTGGTGGGCCAATGTCACTGGATCACT
>JAOBYE010214101.1:0-17102 GCA_025403585.1 Parazoanthus swiftii
TGTCAATTCAACTATTTGAAAACGTTTCTCGAACAGCTCATCCAGCCTCACGACTAGACGCCATTTTGAAAAAGGAAACACTGTGACGTAATTTTGACGAACCAATCAGCGGTTTTTAAGCCCTGTCCCCCGGGACACCAAAGTAGCACTAATACTATCCCCGGGACACCAAGGTCGCACTATCCCCAGAACACCAAGGTCGCACTAATACTATCCCCGGGACACTAAGGTAGCACTAATACTACACCCGGGACACCAAGGTCGCACTAATACTATCCCCGGGACACCAAAGTAGCACAAATATTATCCCCGGAACACCAAGGAACGCCCTGGCCCTCGATTTATTTGGTTACATCTTTTGTGTAAAAACATTCCAGAACCGCATTCCTATCGCTTTAAAAAAATTCAACACTAAAGTTGAAAAACCAACATTTGTTTACGAAGCTTTTTATTTTTTGAGTTATTCTAAAAGCTACGAAAAAACTATTGTACCGCTTTACCGAAGTCAGAAGATGGAAGCATACTTTGGTTTTAAATGTCGTGGATATAGTTCAATCCTGCTGAACTTTTTAAGCTCACACTATGTCTTAGAATAGCCCCATTTCTTATGAATGTTAACGGCACATGACGAAATGTATGACTCCAACAAGACTGATACAGTTGTTGAGTTGCATCACAACAATTATGTTTTTAGGTAGCACAACTTTTCTTTTCGTTTGCTACGAATCGTCAACGGGGATTATGAGTTTCGTCCCACGCAGCTATTAGGGACTTTAAGAAGCTAATAATTACAGCAGAATCCAAAAATTATAACTCTCAAGTAACTGAAGTTCATTAACTGCGGCCCGAACTGCGGCTAAGACCTCGTGTCAGCCCCACGGTGGATTTTGAGCAGTGCTAGTCCGTTGAGGCGTTCTTCAATCATAGAAGAGCATGTTCACAACTTGAGGAGGCGGAGAGCCAAAAATGACCGTTCGCACGACAAACTGCCTACCGAGGGGTTGTCATCAAAATCACCAAGAATTTATGAAGTGTTGGGAATACTTCAGGGTTGCACTCGACCAATGCTATATTGGATGAGGAAGGCTTGCAGGCCCGTAGGCAGGGGGGGGTGCGCAGGGTGCGTACGCACCCCCCCCCCGACGGACCCTAAAAGGTCTGCATTTGGAGGTTTGATAAGACGACGAAGAAGCCAGAATAGGTTTATCGTAACAGTTAGTGCTACCGTAAATCAAAACGAGTAAAAAAATATGGCTAAACATAAACATAAATTTGGCTTTGAAGAGTCCAAGTTTACGAAATTCGCACCCCCCCCCCCAATAAAAATCCTGACTACGGGCCTGGGCTTGTCAGTTTCTTGCGGAACGTGCTCGTCGCTCTTTTTCCACTTTCCTACTTTTGGTCGCAGGCTGAATTTCTCAGCAAAATAAGAAATTTCCCATAGTTTTCGATTGCGTCCACATGACTGTTGGTCAGCTGAAAGAGATTGGCCGGGATCAGGTTCTGGGTAGCAAGAAGACCGTCGCGCTCATCAGAAAATTTTGTCTCCAGCTCCGAAATCACATGATCAATGAAAATAGACATTGATTTTGTAATAATCCGATAGAATTTGATCTTTAGGGGCTGCGTTTGTTGTTGACGTTGGACTCGAAATGTACGAGGCTTGGTCATTGTATCTGATCCGCAGATCTGGCTAACTTTTCTGGCTCCACACTCTACTCCGACTGTAGTTGTTCTGGCCTTGCTTCTCGAATGCATTCTCTTGCCAAGGCCACATCTTTGTATGCAGCTGCAAAGTTGCAATCCTTGGCTTGAAGGGACTTTGTAGCTGGCGCAGTATAACTGAGTATGGCCTATGCTACTGCCGCTGTAGCAGTAAATTGCGGATATTCAAGTAGCCTTGTATATGAGTTAGCCGAATGAGCACCCCCATTGCTTCTAAAACAGTAGCATATACTTTGCCATAAATGCCGAAAGTGTCGACACTCTGGCGGTCCAACGTGTGGGACAAAATTTTGGCACGGTTGTTCTTCTTCCGCCTTCCTGCAGGGCTCTTTCAGATTCGGACAGCTCGTCGCCATCTCCCGTTAGCCAGAAGATGATCGAGTTCCTCAGAAGATTGGTTAGCACTGCAGCAGCATTAAGAAACGCTTTTTCCTTTTAGTGCTGGTCCCCGACACGAACTGATGGAACACTCTTGCAGCCGCTCGCAATCGCTAGATTTAGGACGCCCGAACGACAGTGAACATAAACGGCATTGGGGTACTGTGCTGCTACTTTGGCTCGTACACTAGATATTATTTTGCTTGGGGGGCAGCTTTCCCCCTGCCCCCCCTCCCCTCCCCCGCTCCCTACGGCCCTGCTAATAAGTTGAAAAACGTTTTTGCTATAAACCACCTGACTTGGAAACTAATTATGTTTACTAACAGTTTGATTAATATGTGGAGGCCGGGCGGGAACATCTTTCACTAAACAATTGCAACTGGCAGAAAGAAAAGTATCGTCAGTTTAATTAGAAAATAAACAATTTGTAAAACTGAAGTGAAAGTCGTTTTCGGGGCTAAAAGAAACTGAAAAGTCTACATAAAAAGAGCTTAGGGTGTTACGTGGATTGTCGTTATTCTGGACTGAACAGTCTTGAATTATTTTTCAAAAAAATAAGCATGTACCCCCAAAATATTTCACTTCTAAAAATAGATAATAAATCAGATCTTTTCAAAGCAACTTTTACTTTTAAATTATGACCCACAGTTTGCACAAGTGTCTGGTTCTGCCCAAGTTTCAGAGGGGCTTTCATTTTATAAAACGATTTTCAGAATGGTGCACGAAGCAAGCAGCTCGATAGTCAGAAAGACGATGTTCATAAAAATGAAACCAGCAAACGTTAGTATTGGGCTTGTTATAGGCTCTAACCAAGCCGCAACTTTGCTGAGCAATGCAAGGATTTTATTGTTCATTTTATTGTTTATCGTAAGCAGTTTGTCTACTTTCAATGTACTTTTAGAAGGTAAAATGAATACAAAGTGAGTTCTTCTGGTTACTGAAACTGAAAGCTTTCTTGATTATGTTCTGGAAAAAGAAATAAGTGTAGTTTGAAATTGGGATAGCAGAAAGACCCAAACAATGTCACCATCATTTTGTCAGGAAAAACAAAACAAGACGAAGTCTTGCAATACGAAAGACAAATGAAAAGCTATAGCCATCTCGGTGACGTGGCCCATTCAGCCCCACGATTTAATGGTAAAAGGCCAACAGCTAGTAGATACCGAAGTTGATAACCTTCCAGTAAAAAACAAACGCGTAGATTCGAGGGTAATATGTGTGAGAAAATACCCTTGCTAACCGTTTGTAAACGTCCTGGAAAATTATGCAACGCCTTTATTCTTTGACACAATTCCGCGATTTGACAGAAGCTTTGTTTAGAGATTTTCTGAAACAAAATTGTCTATTGTTAGTGAGTTCAAATCGGGTCTTGTTCTCGACAACTTCCGATCATAAATTTCAGCTTAAGAAAAACGCCAAGACAGCGGCTTTTTAACGTTTTAGTCATAAACCATCTAAGAAACGACAAACAAATGGGAATTTTCATAGGCTAAAACTTGCGTGTTAGCTAACCAACACCGCGTCACTTTTTGAAATGCTCCACAGTGGTTTCATTGTCCTTAATCTCTTCGTTGCGAAAATGTAGATTTCTCGACAGAGGAATATGCAAATGTAGTACGTTTCGTGTTTATATAAAGAGTATTTCATGAAATCCATGGAAATAAATTGCACAAACATTGAAAAGCTCTAGATGCTATCGGAATATTTTAAATAGACTGCTTCATTCAGGTTAGTTAATGATCGGAGAAAAAGTGGTATTTGAGTTAATTTGGTACGCAAAACTCGCGCTTTATAATTTTAGCCAATTGATTGGATGAGGTCACGTCGGTTTGAATATTCAGTTTGTTATGATAACTCCAACTTAAATGTTGTGATGTGGCAAAATAAAATGGTTTCCGTTAATTCATCTCGAAGTAAACGCAAGTTTATAATGTAATTTATTTTTTGGTCGACGGGAAAATGTGATTTTAATTTTTAACAACTTCCTCTACTAGCTCGAACAAACTACAGTTACATGTTACCAACTGTAACTAAGAGATTTTTCGAGCTTTGTGTGTAATAATTTAAATAATAAGCTTTGTCAAAGTCATAAATTTGTCGTATGATGAATGTTTCAATTTTGGAGTAGTTCTTCATGTCTAAATTAAAACCGCAGTTTTTCTAAACTAAGGGTGACCTCATACAAACAAAGAAAGGAAAGCGGCTCAGCGCTAGAAAATGCCAAACTTCCACCAATCAGAGTCGTCGATCGAAATTTGTTTGGTCCGTTTTCGTCAATCAGAGAGCGATTGTGTCACGTGCCTTCTTAGTTATGTAATCACGTGGTTATGGTTTCATTAAACTTTACACTCCGATTGGTTTAAATTTAATTTGAGCTGTCAACACTAATAATTGGTGGTGATGAATCCACAATGTTGCCAATCAACTCTTGTCAATTATTCTAGACCCCTCCCTCGGGAGCTCGACCGGTTAACAAGAGAAAACATGGGGCTTGAAGCCACGCGAGCTTCATAATACACTGGTTCAATTTATATAGAACTACTGCAGAATATCCATAACTTGTTGAAATATTCAAACCGTGCAAAAACTTATGAATTCTGCAGATAAACAGACGCAGCTGATCAGAGCTTGGCCACGAAAGGATCACGACTTGGCTGGGCATATATTCGGTCAGCTAGAGTTTTGAATCTTTTTGTGTGGAGTTACACAATACAAGGACAGAACGGGTCGTCTGTGCTGCCGTTCGCCGAGTGAGCGGTGAAAGAAATTTTGCTTGATTTTGGTGGAGGGGCAATTGATAGCTGGGAAATTGTACATATGAATCCTTTACCGGGTGATAAAGAACTCAGTGACCTGTTGGACTTCAGCGCGGTGCGTAAAACAAAGATATTTTGAAGATATTTCTTCGAGGCTTTGCGGATTTGGTGAATAGAGATGAGCATGGCGGGGATCTTTGAAGGAGCTGCGCGCTCGCGCACATTCAGTTTTTGACCTTGTTCATTTTTTCTCCTCAGATGTTTTCACCTCCCGGTTCTATGGTTGGAAGCAAAGCGAACAGCTCTTTAGCGGAAGCCGGGCTATCAAGCTCACTACATGCTACACGAACAGGTGCCTGAACCTTACAAATCCGTTTGTTTGCCTGTCTTCCGCGCATATTGAGCTAACTTCTGCATTTTGCAGGGACCTGCTCTAAACAGTTACCAAGTCTAAATTATGCCCATCTGACAAACTGAGCCTTCCTCTTTGGCTTAAACAAAAAAATAATAATTTTTCTTTACGTATTTTATTTTTTCTTTTGTAGCTTCTCTGGAAGATCCCTCCACGTGGCAGGTAAGTCATTCTCTGTACAACACAACTGGATAGAGAACACCATAATTATGATATTTTGCTTATGGACTGAATTTAAACAAATGCAAAAACAAAAGCTACTGGCTATACCAACTTTCCATTTCACTGCTTCTGGCTCGTTAAATTTAAAAGCTCGCGAAACTCGCACGTGCCTAAACGGAAACGCAATCAAGAAGCACAAGCAATATTTTTACCCTGCGCACGAACGCTCAAAGTCGTAACCATAGGCCGCGAGAGTGTAGTTCGTTCCAAATTTTGTTGTTGCAGCCATATTAAACGATTTGTTAAGAAAAATTCACTTGCATGAATAAATACGATTCGGTGTACTATTTCTGGTTCTAATTTCCGTTGTGTTTTCCATTTTCTATTTCAGAGTTATGGAGATGGCCACAGTGTTTATGGGTCTATAGAGGATGTGGACACCGAATTTCTCTCTCGCAAGAACTCAAGTTATAGTGCTTATTTAGGATCAAATTCATTAGGAAGTCTAGGTAAGTCGATACAGTAATAAGTTAGAAAATCTCCGCTGTCAAGCGGGAGTTACTTGCCGGTTTCTTCGTGCAATAGATTATCTGTAACCGTTCGCACGCAAGTTCTTTGTTGTTGTTTTCGGTGACGATGGAGAGTTGAGTGCGTGTCGGCGTTGAATGATATGTGACCTAAAATTGACCCAGAATTAAGATGGACGATTTCACTCTGAATATGAGGTTAAATGAAATGTTTCAACCCAGAGTGGGACACTTCTAGAAATCGGGTTATTTTCTTGAAGTTAAAAACATTGCGCTATCTCATTCAGTGAGTCGCGATAATTCAGAATAACAATGAGAATCATAATGGTTTATTTTCGCCATGTCCATGCTTGACTACGTTTGCCATAGTTGTAATCAAAACTGATTCACGATTGTCATAGAAAAGTTAAGCTCCTTCAAAATATTCAGTCGCGGGCAATTTTTTTAGTTTTTGGGTTTTATCTGCGTTTCAACGCTGGGCAAATAGAGAATTCCAAAATGAGCCTCCTGAATCAACTTTTTGTGACAACCAGACGCATTCATGCTACCTCGCTAACAAAATGTCTTTTATTTTAGATAAATCAAAAAACAGCGATACAGCTCTGTCGGCCGGATTTTTAAGTGATTCTTTATTGAAGACAAGATTTGATAGTTTTAGATTTAAATGACTATTCACCCGGAAAGTGAAGACAAAACTGACGATTTTTTATGAAAGTGACAACGATATGTAAATTTCTTTCGGGATCACGTTTTTCGTTAACAAACCCCACCCATGAAATTAACCGTAAAAAACCCAAGAAATCCCCCCTTTTTTTATTCTCGGGTGTCCTTCTCCATTTGTCCTTACAAATAAAGACCTTTTAGTTTAAAGCAGTGGCTAGTTAACTCAGAAGTACCCATTTAGTTCTCAGATGGTCCCCACATGTTGAAAATCCTCATTCAAAATGTATGAAATTTTGAGGCACTACTGTTGATCTTTGGGGAAATTTGCATTATTTGTATTCTTTCTCTTCTGAATTCATGCCTTTGCACTGCAGGAAATACCTTAAACGTTTTAAGAAGTGTACAAATGAGCAGTTATAATTTATCAAACTATTGTTAACAATCTTGTGTAATATGTTCTATTTTACCAGGTGAAAATGTTTCACTTTATTAAGTTCCTGTGTTATCTTTTTGAAGTTGTTGTTCTTGAGTTGTAATTGTGTTACACAAAGATTGTTTCAGCTTTGGGATTGTTTTATAGCCTGCACAGTTGATATGAGTTTTAGTATGCTGGCTGGGACCTTGTGTTATGGTACAAGAGTTGCATCTGCAGCAGTACAAATAATATTGTGACAAGATTCTTGAAGTCATTGTTGAATGTGCCTGATCATATTTTAATGATGAACTTTAAATAATCATCTGCTTTTTTTAAGCTTTAGCCAGGATAGAAATTTTCTTTTTAATAGTAAAATAGCACCTGAATGAAACTTACAGTACAGCTGTGCCAGTATACATATATCTGCTTGCTAACTTTTTTAGATTGTCTGGCAGTTTTCACTGTCAGACAGTACAAGTTAATTCAGTCAAGCAATCCAGTACATGTGTATGTGTTTAAATATCCTTCAAGCTGTTTTGTTGCTACAAGCAACTTTATTCCAGATGTTGACTTTGCAAAAAAAGTAATTTAACTAGTTATGGCAGTCTAGTTTTATTAAGTTAACAAATAAAATGACAGGCAGAGAAATAAGAATAGATTTAGATTAAAGTTTCTTTATTTTTATTTTTGTATAGCTATTAATTAATCTTATAAAAAACCAGAGAATTTTTTGTGGGTAAAATTTATAAAAAAGGCAACAATTTTAATTTATAAAACCATATTACAGCAGTTGTTATTTGACCGTATGAACAGCTAGGAGATTTGTTTTACTTTGCAGGTACAAATTTAAAAAATTGTGACAATTTTTCATTTAGAGTTTGAGTAAAGTAGTTTAAGGGTTAACTTTATAATTAGTTGAATACTTGACAAATCCCAAAAGAATAATGTGAAAGCTTGTAATAGTTTATTGTAAAATGTGCTTGGAGTTTTTTATGTACGAATATTTAGATGATGTCAGTCATTAACATTCACATGAAAAATACTAGTAAATTGTATTGCATAGATCTAATAAACAAGTTAATGTCGTAGAATGAAGTAGAATATCATTTTGTTCTAAAACTTTTGCTGTGCTAAGAATGGTAGCACCAGTGGAGAGCAAGTTAGGTTAACATAATATTATGTAAACTGACAATCTGATGAAAACATACATTGGCATTCTTCAAAATTAGTGGGATTATTTTTGTAGATTTTTCTTTGATTATTTGTTTTGTATAAAATACTGTTTAAGAGTTTTATTGTTAATGCATGACTATTTATAGATAGATCGTAGCTTGCAAATACTTTTCTGTATTGCAACAGCAGCAACAAAATTTTCATTTAGCCACTGGGTTATAAATATTACACAAAGAATAGATTAACAAGATAATAAAGATTAAGATACAATGTCTATCTTACTTTGGTTCAAACCAAAAGGGCAATATGTTTTCCATGCAGACCATTGTTAAATCTTGCAAATATTGGGGTCAGGTTATATTCTTTTGTTTTTGGCATTAACATTATTAGTATTAGTATTAGCAGTGTTGAATTTGTAACAAGGGTGCATTCATGGCATTTTCGCACGCACAATATGCTGTAAGGGCTTTCAAAGCTGGGTAATATTAAACTACAGTAACAAGTAACCAGAATGCATTGTAGTCAAGGTACCAATTTTACACAGAAAATAGGTTTTTGGCACTGGATTTAGTTTATAGGTTTAATCTTGTTCCATTGTAGCAAAATTGAGTGTTTACTGTAAGATAATTTTGTTGAGACTTTATTTTGTTGTTTGGTTTTTCATTTATGATTTCATAATACTTTTGGTTCAAGCAGTTGATTCATGGACAAAAAAATAGGAGGCTTCTGGCTACAGAAAATTGACATGTTTGAAACCCTTTTGACTGTGATGATGTTGTTTGTAACTCATTAGATATCTACAATCTAAGAGAGAAAACTTAGACAGGGATTTCCTTTTCCCCATTCCCCTTACCCAATACTGAAGAAAAGTCAGCATCTCTGTGCAATGCCCTCATTGATTGAACCAGAAGAAAAAACAGATGTGTTAGGCTTGATTCATTGCTTAAAGTTACACTTGTTATTCACTTTTTATTTAAATACTGATTTAAAAGTAGGAGCTTGATGTTCTTCACCAATTGCTCAAAACATGTACTGGTATTTTCTTGCACAATTTCTTCAACTTTCCTCTTTGATAGGCAATAATTTAAACTGCAAAAATATTAACTAAAGATAAGGCCAAATAAAAAAAATTCCTGGTTTCTCATCAGAAGTTCTTGAAAAAGTAGATGAGGCATGAGGTTTTTTTTTTTTAGGAGCGGTCAGAGGGGAAGGGGGTGGAGGGCTACCGATTGTTAACCAACAACATTTTCACAAGTATGCACAGTAAATGCCTACCAATTTTATTAAAGACAATTGGAACAGTTTATTGAATGTGAGAAAATTACATCCTTTCCCGCATTAAAATAGTTTATCATATGTTGGACTAGATGCAATACAGCTCAATAAGGTGGCCCATATTCAAACCTGGCCTGAACCCTGTACTAAAGCTAGTCCAACAGGCGATATTTTCCATGTTTCAAAAAATAAAAAAAAGTAAATGCGGTGACTATTTTGAAATGCGAGCGCTGATGAGAAACCTGGACTTTTTTTTATTTGGCCTAGTTTTAGAACTGAAGCTGATTTAACAAACTGTTATACTATGTTTGCTTCCATACTATAACATTAAGCAGAAAATCAAGGGTTTTTTCCCATGCATGTCCAGACATTGCATTACGTTGTCAGTGGCTACATTATTTTAAAGGAAAGCTTGAGTATGCAGTATTTTCGTACCTATGCTTTGTGTAGAAAAAACCCATATCAAGCCACCTTAAGAATATATCTGTCATTATCCTGTTTAGCTTAGTTCTTTTGTAATCCTTTTACATGCACACAGAAACTCCCTGAAAATCATGCAGCTTTAGTGACTTGAGCATTCCTCTCAAAATATCGTTATATTTCTATTTTACTACATGGATTACTAGTTCAAAAATGGCAAAGGAATTAGTTCAGTTTCTTGAAATGGTATTTTTTTATACTCAGCTTATTTTCATTTTTATTAATAATTTGTACAAAAAACATAATTGATATATATATATATATGTGTGAGTCAGGATTTCATCAATTTCAATGACAGCCCTGTTTCGAGAGGGCCGTGTGTTCCTCTCTCATCAGGTCTGCGAACTGCTATAACCAAAAGACTGGAAGGTTATATTAGCATTTACAAGTAAGGATTCCTGCATGTGCTTTACTGCGCGCAAAGTACTAGAAGAATAGAAGAATAGGGCTAAAATAATTGCATTGTAAGATATCAATTAAGTGTTGCTGAGCACGCATTTACTTGCGTGCCTGCATTTGCTAGTAAGTTCAGTTCTTTTGTTCAGTGTGCACAGTTCTGATTTGCATAGGATGAAGTATTTCTCTGCTAGGCAAAGGTTGCATTTCTTAGTAACATTAGAATACGGGTGAGCGCTCCATTTAATGTCGAGCACCCTCCGGCCAAGGAAACAACCTCCCGCCACATCTATATATATATATATATATATATATATGTATATGTATATATGTATGTATGTATGTATATACACAGCTACATTTGTATTTCAAAAAAGGTTGTCATAGTCATAGCCAAATGTTGGAAACGAAAGGAACTTTGGGGGTTCAAGGAGAACATAATTCATTGCTACTAGCATTGACTTTGCATAATGTAGAGTGTAGGTTCATCATACTACTACTACTACTACTACTACTACTACTACTACTAATAATAATAATGTAATATATTATCACTGTCACCATTATCATTATAATTTACTACTATATTTTAGAGTATCCAAAGTTCCTTTTGGTTCCAAATTCAACTATTGAGTTATGACAACCTTTTTTGAAACAGCTGTGTGTATATAATTATATATATATAGATATAGATATTAGAATTGAAAGGAGTTGTGGAAAACCACACAATGAACTTCCAGTAGGAGGATCCCAGATGGATACTTAAGCAGTTTCTTAGCAAAAATTTATTCATGAAGAATAAAAATTAGTAAACTGCCACTCCTTACAGGTCCTTGAATAAAGCTTCAAGGACCTGTAAGCAGTAGCAGTTTACTAATTTTTATTCTTCATATATATGTGTAGATAGATAGATAGACAGACAGACAGATAAATAGGTAGGTAGATAAATAGATACATGTAGATAGATACTAAAAAGATAAATAGATGGATAGGTAGAGAGGTGTGATTAATTTTATTGTTTCTGAGAACCTTATACTTTCTCTTTGAGAGTAAGACCCTGTCCACTTGTCTTTGTTTCGGGTACCGCTATTGTCTACATGTACATAATGAAAACGATGACCAAAACTGCAACTATTCGAAAATGTTTCTTTATGAGCTTATAGTAGCGAATACAAATGTATCAAGCATGCACATTCAAAATGTTAGCATTTTCAAACCAATTCATTGTTTACTTGTTGACGAAAATGCTACACGTGGATGTGATTTTATTTTTAAAAAAACAGGGGGAAAAATGCAGCTCATGGAAATTACAGGTATACAAGAGCAATTAATATTAGTCTTTCAGTTAACTGCCTGGAAAACACTTGTTTGCATGTTTTGTTGGAATAGAAAAGTATGAAGTGGAAATTACCGTAGCTCAAGGGATAAAATGCAGCATAAAAAATATTTCATGTGCTTACATTCCATAACTAGCAAAAAATTGTAGTGGTCAGAATATAAATTGTTAGGCATACTGTTGTTTGTAGAAACTGAAGTATCTTGTGTTGTCTGACAAATTTTAGTTTCATCAAATATATACTTGTACTACATGTAGCTCCATTTAAAGATATTCACTGTAAGGTCTGTTCTGTTTTTAAAGGAAAATTGTGAATTGCTTTACATGTGCTGAACTGTCAAGCTTTTTCAAGTGAGAAAAGTGCAAACTCACTAATATAGCTTTAATAGATGATAGATGTATTTGAAATGCAAGTTGATAATTAGAAGATCAAATGAACCATTGAAAGGAAAATGACATCTGTGATCATTAATCCAGGCATATAGAAAACAGTGTTTGTATTGTAGTCCTTGATCCTTTGAATTTGAGAACAAACCAAATTTGCAAGACCCAAATTCATAGATTTTTGTGAACTTTGAATTATTTGATTTTTCATCACAGTTGGTCGGAGGATGCCTTTTGTTTTTCCCAGAGGCTTTTGAAAAGCTGTTTTTCTCAACTGTTGTCATGGGGGTGAGAGATCATGTGTGTGTGTCTGACAGGTGCAGCAGCTGAAAAGAAGTTAGGGCGCTTGTGGTTACCAGACCAATATCATTCTAGTGAAAGGAAATATGTAAATGTCAGACATGATAGCTTCTTGGACGGGTTTTCGAAGAAAATATCTGTAAAAAAATTGTTAAAGTCCTTGTCAATAAATATTTTGTAGTTTAATTTGTAAAATCGTTTATGTAGGCTTTGAGTTAAAGTTACTTAAAACCAGATGTCATCTAAAGATGCTATTTAAAAACCAAAGTCAATATAAACCGTTTTTGCACAGACCTCACTTTTTAGCAGAAATAAAGTGATCTTTCAGTAGAAATGTTTAAATTTTTTTATAAAAAAACTATCCAGATTTGACTTGTACAGTGCATCCTCGATGACTGCAATACTCAGGGTTGAATTCAATTTACATATGGTTGGTTTTGATATTCTGAAAACTCAGATAATCCAGGATGACTTTTTGACCCCTTGCTTTCCCTAAAGGGTAGTTTTTGGCATGACTGAAGGGAAAACCCTGACAGAAAAGAAAATTACTCTTTGTATCCGATTCTCATGAGAAAAAATTTGTTCAGACCAGAATTGATCATGTTGTTTGGCAAAAAGTCATGCAACAGAATGGATTTTTGGATAAAAACATAGTGACACTAGTTTGGCATCCAGATAATAACACTGAGTTTTGGATAATCGGGGTATGGATAGTTTGAGGGTGCTTTGTAAACCCTTCCTACACTATGTTTGTTTTTAGGTTTTTTAACTGGCACAGTACTACTATGGAAACCAATAAAAAATTACCCTCTTATGTGCACTTGTTTCAACTTAATGGTGGGCATCATTTTGACCATCAAAATATATGTAACATTAAACATTTTGATCTACTATTAAGCAGAAGGTACAAGGAATCTAGTTGTAATAAAAGCATTATTAATAATGAATTTTTACCAGCTGGCTTAAAAGTTAAAAACTGTTAGCAGCTTTTGCAAAACAGAGGTACGTGTATGTCTTCATTTTGTCTTTTAAATATACAACAGGCCCGGCACATGTATGGCATTATTTTAAACAAACTCATGGAGAGGAAGATTGAAAATTGTGGTTGAGAGTCATAATCCATACGCTAGCTTTAAGTTGCATTCAGCAAAATTTTTAAGTATACAATACAGTATAATATAGTTTTAAAAAAATAACAATTTCTTTGTCTTTTTCTCAGTGTACCAGTACATGTACAGTTAAGGGCAATTTAAGTAATAAGTACTGTATATACATGAAGGCCTCTGTTTATGGTGACAGAATACTCAGTGTATAAAATCTACTACTGTAGTTTACTGAGTAAGTGCCCATGCCCAAGTAAGCGCCCACCCCCCTTTTCAGCCGAAAGTTCTTGCACGGTATATTTTTGGAAGAAATATTTGTGGTAAAATTCTTTTTTGAGGACTGCTGTAGTAATAATAAAATTGTAGTAAAAACAAAATTATTACAGAAAGTCTACAAAACTTTTGTGTTTAACACCACTTCAAAAGCTTTGAAAAGGTTTTTTTAAAATCAATATCTGACAATAACAAAGTGCATTTGCAATGAAAGGTATTTAAGTGTGGCATGAAGTCGTCCAAGCTTTGGGAATCAAGTATCCATTAGTGAACGAGTTGATTGCGCTTGGTTGTTTATGACTGCAATTTATTGTAATTGAGGATTTTCACTAAAAACGGCTTTGCACCCTTCATTCTTCATCTATTTTTGTAACACTAAAATAAACTGCATACAAAAACAAAAATGTAGAGTGTTTAATCAGGTGTAAAATTTGTATTCGCTTGGCGCCTGAACCATGTGGCTGAAATTGACAACAAAAGGAAAGCTGCACAAAGGATGTGACCAACGCTGACCTTTTCAGAGATATATTTATTTTGATCTCTTTCAAAATCACAACTATAGCTATTGACTTTTTTAACAAAGATAAACCGGTAGTAACAGTACTAAATCCATGATTTTGGATAAACAAAGCTTTGTATTATTATAATACATTCGCCAATAGACTGTAAAAAGATAATCCATGCTATCAATTTGTGGTAAACAAAAGATTGAAAAACTAACTTGCCAAATTGTCTTGATCGCTGATTTATCACTCTAGTCTGTTACCTCTCGTGTTATAAAAAATCTGCATAGCATTTGGTGTTTGATCAAAAAATTATTAAGTAATATTCCTTCTTCACATGAAAATAGCACTGGGATAACGAAAACATTGTGTTGAAAACAGTGTCTGCAGAAAGCATATGAGAGAATCTCCTGTTGAAGGCAAATTGTGTGTTTGCTCATGTTTGAAAAAGGCTGTTATTATGCAAATTACCTTTGGAAACTTACCAATTAAATATTAAGTGCCCATGCTCGAGTAAGCACCCACCCCCAAACTTTCACCAGATTTATTGCACGTTGGGGGTGGGCGCTTACTCGGTCTAATGCGTTATAACACGAACCATTATAAATCTCATGTAACTGAATTTCAGACAACAATCAAGTTAGCTTTTTGGAATTATTTAGTCATATCTGTTCATTTTGGCAGGGAAAGGTAAGTTCTCAAACAAAGTTTTATTCCTCGAGAATTGAAAGTTGAATGGGCATATGCTGTGTTTCATCAACTAATTATAATACCGTATTTGACTGAAGAAGTGCCCACCCTGCGTGTAATAAATCTGGTGAAAGTTTGGGGGTGGGCACTTACTTGAGCATGGGCCCCTTTCTTAAGGCTTTTGAATGTGGACAAACACAAGATTTGACCTTCAACAGGGGATTTTCAGTTGCTGTTTCATTCTCTCATGATCACTCGCTTCCTGCAGACACTGTTTTCAACACATTGTTTTCGTTATCCTGGTGCTATTTTGATGTAAAGAAAGAAAATTGTTTCATAATTATATGATCAAACTCTGAATGCTAGACAGGTTTTTTGCAATGTGATAGGTAACAGACTAAAGTGATAAATTAGCGATCGAGACAATTTTAAACTTGCACTGACAAGTTAGAGTTTTTGATCTTTTGTGTACCACAAATTGACAGCATACTGTATGTTATCTTTTTACGGTCTATTGACGACCGTATTATACAAAGCTTTGTTTGTTTTAAGTCGCGGATGTATTAGTTACTAATTAATGGTATATCTTTGTTAAAAAAATTCAATAGCTTCAGTTTTGCTGTGATTTTGAAGAGATTGAGATTCTGAAAAGATCGGCTTTGTCACGTCCTTCGTGCAGCTTTCCTTTTGCTGTTGATTTCAGTTGCATTGTATAGATGCCAAGCAATGCAAATTTTACCCACGATTAAACAAGCTACATTTTTGTTTCCGTATGCAGTTTACTTTCAGTGTTACAAAATGGACAAAGAATGAAAGGTGCAAAGTTGTTTTAGTGAAAATCAACAATTACAATCGAGGTTGCAAATAACCAAGCGCAATCAACTTGTTCACGAATGGGTACTTGATTCCCAAAGGACAACTTCGTGTCATGCTATAATACCTTTCATTGCAAATGCACTTTGATATTATCAGATATTGATAAAACAACCTTTTCGAAGCTTTTGAAGCAGGATTAAACACAAAATTTTTGCAGAATTTCCCCAAATTTTTTTTACTACAGTACTTAACTATTTTATTTTTACTGCAATTTTATTATTACTGCAGCAATCCTGAAAAAAGAATTTTACCACAAATATTTCTTCCAAAAATATCCTGTGCAAGAACTTTCGTCTGAAAAGGGGGTGGGTGCTTACTCAGGCATGGGCACTTACTTGGTCAACTACGGTATAGCAATGTAAACTTGAATATTATCTTAAGAAGGGCAAAGCAATGGTTACCATTAACTTGACACCCAACTCTATTTCACAGCAGTTCATAAAAATAGACAGTCATTTCCAATATCATGGGCAGATCAAGGTTAGGATTTCAACTAATGGGCTCACATGATTTATTTGTAGATAGGGCAGATTGCAGGAAGAAAGAAGATTAGTTTTATTAACTTTTTCACAAGTCAGAATAATTAATGTAAGCACAGGTTTTGGTCACCATCCAAACACGTTTTTTGCTCTGCTCATGATTGTGAAACTGGTCAAGCTTACTGCATTACATTGTAATGTTTTGTTTTAAATTTAAATCCTAGCTAATTTTGCACAATTCTAATTATTGCCCACTGTGATAAACAAGGACTGCTGATCATGAGCAGTGAATAAAAACTCCTAGATTATTTCTTTATTCTTTGTTGTGGTTCTGGAGCCAGTTCCTCTAGTGATCATGATCATGGAACTCCCTACTGCTGCAGCAGTCAATGGTCTAAAATAGGGCAAGGAAATTGAATGAGTTGAAATGAAAGACTAACCACTGAAGGAAGTTTTGTTGTACAACTGTCTATAATGTTGAACATTATGTTATGTAATTATATAACATTAATATATTATATAATTATATAGACTCCATAGATTTATTCAAATGAGATTTGATAAATATAATAATTTTATAGTAGTTTAATTGTTACATGTATGCCTGACAAGGTGCTGTGATGTAAAGGTTTAAAACACTTAAACTGTTAAAACTACTGTATAAGCAATTTAGGTGGAAAATTGTCAAATGAAGCTTTGTAGCTTCGTCATAAAGCTATGCCATACATACATACATACATACATATGGTTTATTTAGACACGGTTAAAAATCATCAGTGTTACATCAGTTAATAAA
>JAOBYE010214212.1:1846-17101 GCA_025403585.1 Parazoanthus swiftii
GATCTATTTAATGCCCACTCTCTGTTAAACGCCTCGTATCCAATGGACGCCCAGGTCAAAGTAAGATTTTCAGTTAGCAACCAACCCTAAACCAATCATAGCCCACATATCACAGGTACCGTAAATGATCTATTTAATGCCCACTCTCTGTTAAACGCCTCGTATCCAATGGACGCCCAGGTCAAAGTAAGATTTTCAGTTAGATGCCCCTCTCTATTAAACGCCCGTATCTGTTGGATGTTCCCCCCTCCAAAGGGGCGTTTATCAGACGTTTAACTTTGTGTAACATAATTTGTTCACTTATTTGCGGAACATTACACAAGGATCGCTATGAAAGAATTTTTGACTTCACTATTTGAAGACTGTTACAAGAGTTGCTTGTTTTGTTAAACTGCATTAATCGCAATATTTTTGCTGTTTGTAAAATATCAGTATTAAGAAGTGTAAAATATCGATTGTAAAAATAAATGCCTCTCCCTAATAGACGCCTCTTATCTATAAACCCTTAAAATTAAATAAATGCCCAGGGCGTTAAATAGATTTTTTTATGGTATTTTACAGTATGTGCACCAAATAATTTTTTATGAACAAAATTTCAATTAATTGTTATTTTGTTAGGTTTTGGGTTTATTTAATAGCTCAACTGTGAAAATCCCTCTCATTTTTTCTGGTAGTTTCCCAACCCTTCCATTAAAGCTGGAAACTTTCCATTTTCAGTGGTTGTTTCTGGCCTTCAGTTTTCACTCTATAATCTCCCAATTTTTTATATTTCATTTCATTATTTTATGAAAAAAAAATAAAATTAATGACAGAACTTCCTCACTTCATTTTTCTTTTCAGCTTGTTTTCTGTGATTTTTCTAGTGTCTCATGTCTTTTTTATCTTGGCTGCTCAAAATGCAAAATATATTGCACTATATCCTTGGGAAAAATGGGTTTTGTATAACTTATTAAAAAATCAAAGTATCACATACCTTTACCGAAAACCTCAGAAAGAATAGCTGTTCTTGGTCTGCGGCTGCGTATTTGCCTCTGCAAATGTTCTACAGGAGTAACATCATTCAAAATTGAAGAGCACTGGAGGAATGAAATCAAAATGAAACATGAATGTTTAATACCTAACTGTCCTAGAACATTTCTCCTTACAAATTATTTAAACCAGAAAACGTACTCTAACTTGTAATTGTAAGACCCACTTCCTACATTATTTTCCCAAACCATTTTTATAGAGGCTAACACAGGGACACTTTTAACTGGAAAAAAAGGCTTCATATTAAACTGTCTAAAAATATTTTTTGTTGCTTGGCAACACAATGCTGATGAGCTCTGATAAGAGGGAAACAGCTGTCCATTGCTGCCACTTCCTTGGTACCTCGGCTGCGCATGCGTGGTTCTTGGTATTGTGGATGCTTTGCTGAGCACTCTGGTTTTGGAACTGTACTAAACTTCTGTCATACTATTTGCACTACACATAGCCCACTCTTTCAAGTTTGAACACTCTGGTATACAGAATTTCAGTCTCAAAATCCTTCTCTGAGCTGCACTGATGAGCCCTTAAATGGTGAAACAGTATATGTCTACAGATTGAGTAATAGTATTTTTGGATATCTACAATTTAATCATATCTTACTTCTCTTGAATCCCATACCTGGTCACACATCATGGCGATTACAAACAAGCCAAACAGAAGTGCTTCTACCACCAGAATTATTGTGTGAATCCTGGAAGAAAACAATGCTACATTTTAAACCATTTTTAGCCATTTTATGAAAAAATATCAGCTCATACTTATAACAACATGAATGAGTACATGACATACTCTGCAACCTTCATTATTCACCTGTCCTTAGTGTGACACATCATATTTCTTCTAGTATGCAAATCCCCATTCAGTATTCCTATCTCTACTCCTTATCCTGTTCCAGTTTTCCTTTTATGGCCTTATCATGTATTCTTTTTACTATTCAGGGCTCGATTTTAAGGAAAATGTCTTGTTGTACATGGGGCAACCGAGATTTATTTTTTTGGTCGTCTCTCAAAAGTTGAGGTTGTCCTAAATAAAAATGACTTAAACAGCTATAATTAGGTTTTTCAGTGTGTTTTGTACTTTTTCCATTTGAATTTTTAACTAGAAGTAAGGCCAAACCAAATCAATTTGTAACATATATCAATCAGTTGGTTCTAGCCATCCAAAACGACAACTAAACAACTACTCTTGGTTGTCCCACGAAGATTACAGTCATCTCTGACGACCAGACAACCATAAAAATTGAACCCTGTTATTACTATTATAATACTATTACTATTCCTAATGCTAGCCTTCTTCCTATTCATACACCAATCACTATTCCTAATCCAATTTCTAATCATAATCCAATTATATTTCAGTATTCCTCTTCCTTTTCCTCAATTATTCTAAATCCTATTCCAGTATTCCTATCTTTTTCTTATTCCTATTCCTAACTTACCTAACCTTATAGACCATATGCATAGAACGTCTCACTGGCCATGAACAAAAACTTTGAGTCAAGGTTGGTAAGGCAGAAATAGAGTAAATGTATGAGAACTTGGAAACCAACCTCAACATGAAGTTATTGTTTATGGCCACAGGGGCGTATTATGCAAATGGTCTACACCATTATTCTTATTCCTACTCCTATTCAAAATTAGTTAATAAAAAACATAATTTATTGACTTGAACTTTTTTCACTTGTAAACTTACATTCTTGTGCCTTTAATGTAGTCCTCAGAGCACTGCATGCACTCCAGACCCCAAGATACTGCGGTTAAAATGCCAGCGTACAGTGATGCCACTCCTGTAAAATACTTCAGTTGTCAACATTTTTGTGACTACAGCACTTGAATGTAATCACTATAGCTATTGTGTAAGTTTACCAAGAGTAAGTAAGTAAAAAGATACTATACTTTGGAGCTAATCAGCTCACATTGGGCAATTATGCCAACAGAATCATTTTTACTTTGAGTTAGTGTGAACTTTTAGTTACTGACTGATCATGAGGGTTTTAGTTATCGCAGATCAGCTGTAACCTATTGCCTGGGGAAATGGACAATAAATAATATGATCTTTCTTACCTGTGTAAAATAAAAATAAAATAAAATACTTCTGATTGGCTTCACCAACACAATTATTGATCCTAGGTATAAAAACAATTTTATAAAACTGTCAGTTGCAAGATATCTAAAAGATATAAAAAGACTAAAAACATACCAGAATGTGACAGCAATTAACTCAGAAGCAGGACTTCTGTTCAGTTATATAAACAATAAACTGAAAGCAAACATCTTACCAAGGACAGTGATGGTCCATTTTCTTTATACATCTGTTGCACGTTCTGTGAAGAAGGTAGTTTTATGATCTGTTACCTCTATTTGAACAGAACAACTGTAACTGTACTTGAACAGTCACCAGCTACATTATTTCCCAGCCTTAGCAATAATATCAGTTCTAAGTGTTTTTAAAGCATTAGCTACCAACAAATTAGATAAAAAATTTAACAAATTAGACCTGCGTACCAAACCTAACACCTGCCTCTCTACCTATAATTCAGGTTTCGCTTTCACTTCTTTTTCTCATCCCACCCCTTAAACACCTGGCCTCCCTCTTTTCCTGTTTATTTACCCTATCACCCCTCGTTCTGCTTATAGACCCTGCCTCCCTCTTTTCCTGTTTATTAACCATATCTCCCTCTCGTTCTGTTTATAGACCCTGCTTCCCTCTCGTTCTGCTTATAGACCCTGCCTCCCTCTCCTTCTGTTTATAGACCCTGCCTCCCCCTCTCTCTCTGTTTACACACCCTGCCTTCCTCTCCTTCTGTTTATAGACCCTGCCTCCCTCTCCTTCTGACTATAGACTCTGCTTCCCTCCCCTTCTGTTTATAGACCCTTTCTCCCTCTCCTTCTGATTATAGACCCTGCCTCCCTCTCCTTCTGTTTATAGACCCTGCCTCCCTCTCCTTCTGATTATAGACCCTTCCTCCCTCTCCTTCTGATTATAGACCCTGCCTCCCTCTCCTTCTGATTATAGACCCTGCCTCCCTCTCCTTCTGATTATAGACCGTGCCTCCCTCTACTTGTTTAAAGACCCTGCCTCCCTCTCTCTCTGTTTATAGACCCTGCCTCCCTCTCTTTCTGTTTATAGACCCTGCTTCCCTCTCTTTCTGTTTATAAACCCTGCCTCCCTCTCTTTCTGTTTATAGACCCTGCTTCCCTCTCTTTCTGTTTATAGACCCTGCCTCCCTCTCCTTCTGTTTATAGACCCTGCCTCCCTCTCCTTCTGTTTATAAACCCTGCCTCCCTCTCTTTCTGTTTATAGACCCTGCCTCCCTCTCTTTCTGTTTATAGACCCTGCCTCCCTCTCCTTCTAATTATAAACCCTGCCTCCCTCTCTTCATGTTTATAGACCCTGCCTCCCTCTCTTTCTGTTTATAGACCCTGCCTCCCTCTCTTTCTGTTTATAGACCCTGTCTCCCTCTCTTTCTGTTTATAGACCCTTCCTCCTCTTTATGTGTATCGACTTTGCCTCCCTCCCCTTCAGTCCATAAATCCTGCCTCCCTCAAGGTCTACTAATAGACCCTTCTTTAGACCCTCCTTTCCCCTGTGCTAAATGCACCCCAATCCTCCCTCTGAGCACTTGCAAGCCCTAACTTGGGCTTCAACTAAAAGGGGTTGTACCACTATACAGTAAAAAAAGTCAAGTTGACAGACACAGCCTGAGACACCCACCTACAGTGATGTGCCCGTGGTGGTCGATAAGCTTCACATCTAGTGCACACTGTCCAATCAGTTTCACCCTGTATTATTTAATGATGTAATTATTCCATTAGAAGCTGGGTTACTTCCCTAACTTATCATTACTAGTAGTCAGTCAGTTTTGTTAACCCAGTACATGGTTTTTCATTCTTTCAAAGACTCCACGCTTTTCTTCAAAACACACTGCACAATAAACAATTATTATAATTAATAGGTTCAAATTCAATAATTTATTGAAGACTAGGCATGTCTTTTTTAAGGTTGTCCAAGCTAAATCTATTTAAAAAATAAAATTAATGTTAGCAAAAAACTAAATTGCATTTATACTTTTTTTATAAATATTTATTTGGGAAATTTGAGTTGGGAGGATCCATAAAATAATTTAAAGACTAAAAAAACTGTGGCCTCATAAACCTAAATGGACTTAAGCATTTTGAAGCATATTAAGAAAAGCACTCAAAATACTTGTTTTCCTAGTTTACAACTGAGTTTCTGCCCAAACCTGTTTCGAGGATTTGTTTCCTTTGTGAATTTCTGAGAAATCTAAACTTGTAGCAGGCAGTGGAACAACTCCTGTAAATTAAACAGACTGATCAATACCATCTTCTCCTAACAAGCCTGCCCAATCTATAAACCCGTAGATTTAGAACATTATCAGTGAACAGTGGAAAGAAATGGGACTGAAGCACATACTGGTCTGAAAACAGATATCACCTTCAGCTTCAGGTCTGAAAATGGCTTGGGAAATTTGAATATTTTGGTCTGAAAACAGGTAAAGGTTTCATGAAATGCACAGCCACTGAACACCCCCTCCCCTCCCCACCAAAACTGTTTTGAGTAACCCCCCCCAGGTCTTGACACAAAAAAACTCACAGATAATACAATGAAAACATACCTTATTCTTAATATTTTACAAACCCACAAAAAGCAAAACTTACTTGAGGTGGAGCAATACGAAAACACGATAAATGTCACATTTTCATTAGTCTTACAAAGGCTTATGAAAATGCCCTCTAAATTTAGAGGGGGTTGGTATGTCCAAACATCAGGTGTCCAATGGGCTTTTAACCACGGGGAGGGGGTGCACGCTGCTCTTCAGGTCATAATTAGACTAAGTCCCAGTTGGATCTGATAACTAGCATTTAAAACATACTAGCTATGCAATGCTTTCAAGTGGGACACCGTGGAATGCGCCATGCATCACTTATATTTTCCATATATGAAGAAAATGAAAGTAATTTATTTTAATTTTACATTATAAAGATTTTAAAAACAAGAAAACTACAGGGTGCTACATAAAAACCAGAGGGTGCTGAGAAAACAACCACGCACAGAGTCCTATCTCTTTGGCCTAGCTATACACTGTAGAGAGAACACAGAAGAGTGTACTTACCTGGGTCTGAGAAGGATGCCCGAGCATGTGAGATCAGAATCATTAACACAATTATGTTGAACACAAATACGTGTAGCATTCCCCAGATGCTGAAACAAGCCAATAAGTCAGAAACAATATTTAAAAAATAACTATATGTTATACATAAATACTTCTAATGAAAGCTCCCTATAAGGGGTGTTTCAGTACCATGATACACACAACAAACCATAAGGGTTGAAAACCCCAAATGGCAGGTGGGCTGGTCAGAAGGCTATATTCATCAGTCTGACCAGCAGGCAGAGGACTCGAACTCGGGACCTCCCGGTTATGAGTCAGCACTTTAAACCACTCAGCCATGCTGCCTTCATCATCCAACGTAAGATTATTAATTATAATAAATTTGAATATATCACATAATTACCATTACCATCTATCATTGTTTATCAAACCTTTTGATCTTGATTAAATTTGCTGTTTTCAGGTACATGCTAGGCTTTTTCATCAATGATAATTGTTTATGTTTCATTTAAACAAATTAAAGTGATTGTTGTTGTTACTATTATAAATCTGTAAATTTAACCACTAGATGTACCATAAATGCCGGTTGGAAATCTTTCAAGAAGTTCAGAGCTGCCTTCTTTCTTAGTTACACCCCTTACTTTGGAACATAACAACAAACAAGTTAATGTTAAGCCAGAGGAGCTGGAGGGTTTATACATATGTATGTAAGGGATCTGACAATGAATAACTGCACAAGCTAAAGAAAAAAATTACAGTGCTTATATAGCGCTTTTATACGTAACATCTCAAGGCACTTTACAATCATATATCTGGTGCCAATGACTGTCATTACAGTACTATGCAGGCCACAACACTGGGACCCCCTGGTATTTGCGATAAGTGTGTGGGTTCTTTTAAGTCCCCCACTAAAACATCAAGAGACTAGACTAATGGCTTAATGTCCCTGTCCACAGATAGTGTGGCAAAAGAAGGTTGTACAAAGTCTAACCCTCAACCAGGCCAGAAATTGAACCTGGGACCTCCTAGTTGGCAATCAGAGCTCTTACCAACTGTGCTAACCTCCCACATATGCATTTGACAGTTTTAATTGAATTTCTGACAAATTTTGACTGCAAATAAGTAAATCATTTGACAATCATCTACTATCTCAGCAGGGTGGTAAGGTAGAGAGATTTTTGTCTGATTAACTGTCCCACCTACACCCAGCCTCTCTCTTAAGACTGATAGGTGCATAAAATTAAAGTTATCAATTGAAAACAAACTGGCTGTATTTATAATAGAGATGTCTTGGATGTCTGGACGAAGAAGGTGTCACTGTGATAAGGGTGATGAGTATAAAAACTTGACAGACACATTTTGCAGCAAAGTATAGTTAAAAGGATTTGACCCTAGTCCCCCCCCCCTCCCATGGCTTCTATGACATGTGACGTCTAACATCTGCTGTGCCAGATGACTGTCAAGTTTGTCTAGCTAAGTTCGTCACATCTTTATACCGGGTGTATTAAACATCTGGAACTACTAAGTTGCCTGCAAAGTGCATCCTTCAGTCTGATGAATAATTTGTCTCCCGTATTTCCCGTATTTATACAAGACGGTTATTTCGTGTCAGACACCCTAGTCGTCTCAGACAACTTAGTCGTCTTTAGAATAAATACGGCCATAATCTAAAATGATCTCCACAAATTCATATATACACTTTCAGCAGTGGTCTTTTGAGCTACTAAGGACATACTGAGAAACATTTTAGTATCACGCTATCAGTCTTGCCATATTCTTAAATTAAGATTTTTCTCAACTGACTGTCAAGAGTTTAATAGGCAAACCGTCACGCGAAAGTATAAACTACAAGTTTGAACCAATTGGCCACACTTTTGTCCACCGTGTAACTTTTGTATAACACACACAGCAAAATATACTGATAACAAAAATTAAATGTGAACGCCGATTTAATAAAGCGAGAAAGTATTCACTATTTGCTGTTAAACCTAAACCAATACAATTTTTGTTGTCGACTGACAGCCGGAAACGAGTCGAACTCGCAGCCGCAACTTGGAGAAACGAAACTGAATGAAAATTAGCAATTACTGCAATATTTGATAAAAGAAAACACGAGATTACCTGTTAGATAAAGTTGGAACAACTACGTGTTCAACTAGACAATAATCGGCATAAAATACTGCTCCATAGGTCATAAAAATGCAGAATATTCCACAAGGATCTTTACGGAAGACCGCCATCTTGGACGCAATGACATAACTCGGTACCAGGCTTTCTACCTTCAAGACCAGGAGCTCGTTCCCAGGATCACGATGACAAATCGGTTTGTTAAGGTGGTAGTGGGGGATAGGGACAAAACTTAACAGGAAGAGTTCGGTGCAAAACGACGATTTTAAACCACCCTTCACAAAACCTCAATTAATATACAACATTGCAAATTACAATAAAATAGATACCGTTCGAAAACAGTTCAGTGAAACTTATTAATCTTTAGGTTAGCGGTCCTGAATTCCTGCCGTCAAACGAATCCCAAGTCTGGCCAAGCGCGCAGTTGCAACGGCAGTACCACAGGCCACAGTTTCCAGAGACTGAGTGGAAACTGTGGCCTGTGGTACAGGAGACTGCTCGAAAACTGCAAAGTTTATCAATTTCCTGAGTTAAACTTGTAGCGAGTATTGTAACTGTAATTTATATTTATGCATGTATCTACAGTAGTAATGGAAAATAAATAAATGTTGTTGTTGTTGTCAGAAACTGCATAAAGCCTGATGAGTCTGTCTTCAAAATTTATTAGGCCGACTCTGTATGTATATGCTTCGCAACAGCAATGAGAACCTGCAGGCAAAGAACATCAGCTCTGCATTTTTCTGTGACGGATCCAAGGGTAGTTCACATGGCTTAACCGGCCCAAGAAAAAGGCATAAAATATGTGGATTTTGAAGAAAGTGGAAGCGTGGCTGTTGAAGAATGTAATAATTGAACCCCATCAGTAAAGAGTTCGTTCATTCAACCGCCCCGGCCCCCCTTTTCAAAAAAGTCTGATCAGAAAAAAGGACATGAATGAAAATGATCCTGGTTTAAGTTCCTTCTTAAATATAAAAACGTCCATTTGTTAAATGTTCTTCACTTAAATAAAAATCTTTTTTCGTTTTCGAGCCTGTTTAATTACACCAAGCGTATAAAGTACGTTCAAAGGCTTTTTCCAACATATGACTTGGTAAAATAGTAAATACAACCATAATTTTTAAAGGCACAACGTCGAGGGGGGATCAGGAATAACAAAAAAAACTGACATCATGATCCAAAAAAGAGTAAAAAAATCGATGTTATGAAGACAAAGAGATGAAATTGAAGCGAAATACAAAATTTCAACCAAAGACTAGTTGTACGACAAAACAAACTGCAGGCAAACGCTATAGAAAATAGTCGGTGAATACAAGTTGAAAAAGCATTAAAAAAATGATCCAGAATAAGTCTGAAAAGGTATTGAGAAATATTCATTTTTCGGGTTCCGTTCGTGTAATTCAATGGTTCGATTAATTACAAGATAAGTTGTTATGAGAGATTTGAATACCACATTCGTTCTTTCCAGAATAGCGAGGTCTTATATTTCATACAGGCGAAAGTACAGCCTATTTCTCATGTAAGTGTGTGTGTTGGGGGGGGGGGGGGATGCTGGTGAATTGGAAGTAAGACAAAAACATTTTGCGTCTTATGCATCAACGGAACAGGCACGTCTTAAAGGGCGGATTTCGGGGAGGGGCCGGAGGGGCCGACCCCCCCCTTTTTGTCAAGAATTTTACAAAAGATTTAAAAGGACGTTGCTTAAATTATCTTCCAAATGCTGTTTTTCGGCCCTTTTTTCCAGAATTAGGGTCCCGGTCCTCCCTTTCAAAAATTTCTGAA
Organism: Parazoanthus swiftii; assembly: GCA_025403585.1. Classification (NCBI taxonomy): domain Eukaryota; kingdom Metazoa; phylum Cnidaria; class Anthozoa; order Zoantharia; family Parazoanthidae; genus Parazoanthus; species Parazoanthus swiftii. The sequence continues at coordinate 11,916 of JAOBYE010214212.1, forward strand.
TCCGCCCCCTACGTGTACAGTTCGCTGCTCTGAAAAAACGCTCGAAACTTCAGCTTTACACCAAACCTTAGGGCGAAATATATAACCATCAACCCTAGTTGAATAAAACACTTATTCAGCTTACTCGTGGAGGCAGAAAAGCAGGCTCTGAGTTTTTCAAAACGTATGGTCACGCGTAATCAGATCAACTACCGCGCCCATTAGCAGTGGCTGAAAATGCGGAAGACATCCTTGGGAATGCCGAACGATTGATGAAAACCGGTGAATATTTGATAGTGTGAAGCGTTTTCTCTACCATGTATTAATATTCCCTGTTTTTTTCTTTTTCTTTTGCAAGTCACCTTTAAAACTGTGGGCGATTCTGGCGAAAGTAAATCATAAGAAAAGTAGTGGAAACGGCCTTAAGAACACATCGCTATTTAAGAAAATACACCGCTCGGCTCGCGTTATTGTGGTATCTTAAAAACGTTACAGCACATGCAATTAATACTTCGGGAGACAAAGGCGAAGAACTTTAACTTAAGTCTGTTTATACGGAAATATATAGTTTGCTCATATGCAAAGCATGAATGATGAATGTTGTTCAGCCGGAAATTTAAAACGTTAAAGGCTTGGTTTGGCGCAAATATGACTGCAATTGCGCAAGAGGCAAGTGCAGAATTGATTTATCGTACCGTGAAAACAGGTTTAGTTACGTATGCAGAAACAACTGCCCAAGAAACCCAAGCGACAAGCGGCGCAAAGTTATTATTTTTGCTTTTTTTTTCTTGCAGTTTTCTCGCTCGCTTTCCATTGAAAACAGAACACAACGTCAGTGCAACGAAAAGGGAAAAAAATACCCATGCACTTGTACCTGAATAAGTGCAAGAATTCTCCCGACCCCTGACATGGGAGCTGAGCTGCTAGCAAGTAATTATGTAAGTATATGTAAGTAGGCAAGTGAGTGAGTAAGTCAGTAAGTAAGTGACTACGTAAGTAAGTTGTCAACACCATTATAGCCAAGTACAAGAGCTCTGTAGCTCTGGCTTGGTAAAGGGTAGCACTGATATGTTCAAAACTCATTGCAATCAAAACTCGCCCCAGAAATGATGTATGCTTTTGTGATAACCTTATTCATGATAAAATGACGACAAAAGAAGTGATCAAAACAGCTATTAAAATTAAGCTGCTTTAAAAATAAGCGGCTTAATTAGCTGGGATTAAGCAATTACATAAGTAGAAAATTGTTTTTTTCTCTGAATAAGTCATTAGTAAGGCTATACTAAATTAGAATAGCTAATTCACAAACATCACCTTGAACCTTCCAGCCGAGAGTAACCGACTCATCTTACGAGACTTCGCTTACAGCTTTATTGCATTGTAAGGTAATACCGCTAAAACACAACAACTTTCCAAATTTGAAAACCACCGCTCGTCGCCAACATCAATTGTGTATTAGTTTTGAAACGAGACCCATGACTAGATTGCGGGACCACACGTCCCTTGTGGAATTTGTCCGGCCACCGAAAATATGCGACTGGAATACTTTCTCGGATTATCATTTCCGGGTTGGTTTCCAAAATCTCCCGTTCCCGTCCAAAGATTGAGGAAGTATTTTTTGTCAAAAAAGGGAACTATTAAAAGAGCAAACGGAAAAAATGTTTTCGGTTTGAAACGAACGAGCAAGTGACTCGGGAATCGTTTCGCGGCTGATTTTCTTAGGCCGGCATGCGATTCTGTTAGTATTTCTGTTTGTCTTCAAATACCAAACGACATGCGTTTTTCGCACTTGAAACCTTTATTTTTAGTAACTGCTCAAACAACACGCAGACGAATGGCCGAAGTAACACGTTTTTTACATTACCCAAATTCACAGACTAGGCGTCTGTTCGATCAAGAGCTTTGGTATGAAGAATGTACGCAAGAGTCTGGAGCTGACGCTAAATAAACCGAGCACTGGGATTGTGTCTGATAACAGTTTAGTCTTTACGTAAACAATAATTTAATTGTCTTAATAATAATACATCTAAAATAACACTGTCTTCAATTTGGTCTTTTGACCGTGAATTTTACTTTAATATTAAGCAACTTATCATCATCGCGTGAGGGATGAGGGACGATCAAACAGTGTTAACATTTGATCCAGCTGATTCCGGCACCCAACCTTTTTTGAGCCATATTTGGACGATGTTTCGTGGTGTTGAACGAGGGACGTTCGACGGTGCTGACATTGTGCTAGCATTTTTCAGAAAAAAAGATAAATTGGAACAATGTTGGATCAAAGTTGAACGAAGTCAAACTCCATCCGACATAAACCAACGTCGTTCAACATCTCCCATTATTTTAGGGTGCCCCTTCAAGCGGACCAACATTTTCGTCCAACAAATGTTGAGCAAAACTTGAATCAAATGTTGGTATCGCTTAAACGGGGATTTAGAGGACAGCTGTTGATAATATGTATTTTTTTTCCTTTTTCCTTTCACCTTCTGTCCATTTGTTTTTATGCTTTATGTGTGAAACTGTGCAGACGGCATGAATTGCTTACCTAGCTCGTGAAACCAAATAAATGACAGAGCAATTTGTGTTCCCACACGGGTTCACATATTCTGCCAAACCTCCAAACTTGTCATTTCTTTTTTGCGTTGCATAATACGCTTTATTTTCTTCATAAGAACCAGGCCGTAGGCAGGGGGGGAGGTGCGCGGGGTGCGTACACACCCCCCGGACCCTAAAAGGTCCGCATTTGGAGGTTCAATAAGACGACGAAGAAGCCAGAATAGGTTTATTGTAACAGTTGGTGCTACAGTAAATCGAAACGACTTAAAAAAAAACTGCCATAAGTCTGTTTGTCCCATAAATTTGGCTTTGAAGAGTCCAAGTTTACGAAATTTGCACCTCCCCCCCCCCACAAAAAATCCTGCCTACGGGCTTGAGAACAAACTTGATAAGGACAGGCATCGAGGCTTAGATTTGCCCAAATTGAACAATTTCAGGCTTAACCCCAAATCTCAGATCATAGTATGTGCTTTTATATAATTAAATAAAACAACTTCAAGAACACCGAGCATTGGCAAAAATTACATGGCCTGTTATCGGTTTTTGAAAAATAGCGTCAGTAGTACTTGAATTCGACTTTCTCAAGGTGTCACTCGGAGCTTTCTCAAGTGAAATTACTGTTCGCTACACCCTTTTTGTAAGAACCAGTATATTCTAACTGAGGCTGGCTGTTCTTAATCTTCGCCAGTTTTCAGGCTAAAAAGTGCTTAATCTGTTCTTAATCCAGAAGTTCATTAAAAAATAGAATAACACCGGAATAAAATTTCTAAGACAGGCACGTTTATTCTTAATTATAAACTACAACTAGTTCTTTTGAATCTCCCAACAGCATTTACAGCTTTTTTTCGTGGGCGAAATCATCAAAATGTACAAGTGTTGGTTAAACTATAAATCATTTGAAAGTATGTATTTTACTCTGTAGTTGAGTCTGAAAAAGCTGTAGGGAGGAATTTTCCTATACTGAATGATTTTTAAGACATTGGAAAAGGTCAGCCTCAGTTTGTTCTGAAATTTTGGCCAAAATCCAGGTTTGTGTTTTTTTTAAAAAAAAGTTGGTAATTATATGCGCCTTTTTCTTTGCGCCTTATTCATCGCGGTCACGCGCGCACGCAGTGATCACAAAAATAAGTAAGTCTAAAACTCACACCCTTATCAGTTTAACGGGGCCAAGAGGAAATCGGGATTATTGCTTTGGACACGAACAAATTGAGGGTAGTGGCTTTTCATCGTAGTCAGCTGCGCCTTCGGTGCTGTCCGAAAAGAACATCGGAGCCTCGTCTAAAGGATATATTTACGAGTGCGCCCTGTTGAAAACTATGTGTAACTGTGCCGCTTCTATAACAACTTTTAACAAAGCTAGGCAAGGTTCATATCGAATGCGTAATCTTCCAAAAATCTTTAATTCAAACAACAGGAGTTTTATCCTAAGTTTTCTTTGACTAAAGTGCGCCAATAAATAATAAAAGTTTTAAATTTGTTTGAATTTTCCATAACTAAACGAAAGAAATAGCCAATGAGATTAAACATTGATGCCGGCTTTCTACTAGTATTTCAGTCAAACAAACATCAAAGTACTGTTTTTCACGTGAAACAAGGTCTTTGTATCGATTATGTAAAACTATAAGTCGGATCTGCTTGCTTCATAAAGGCGTTCCTTTTGTTGAAAGGTTTTTGCATCTGTCTGTAGTTGCTACAAAAGAAAAAAGCCTTTTATTCTCTGCTGAACTTTCAATACTGATTAAAAACTATTTGCAGAATTATTTAAACTTGGCAGTGATCATTTTCTGTGATGTCAGAGCTGCGTTTCATTGCAAGAACACAAGATTAGACATTTGCCTCAGCAGCTTAAAACAAAGCCGTTCACTGTTTGCAACTGCCCCCTCTATTACACTGTTAGTTTTCGCGACATCTCATTTTCGCATTTTTTTGCAAAGACTAAACCAATTGCGAAAACTTGATGTGGAAAAAAGCATGTCGCCAAATTTGGTGGTATCAACTGATAGATGGACTAAGGTTCTTTATCCTTGTATTATATAGCCGACATTTTGGAAAAACGCCAACTAAGCTCACAAGTTTGCAAAAAGCAAGAAAATATACAAAAGTTAAGGGTTTTGTCGCACCAGGATTGCTTAACTTGCTTTTCTTCGTCCACTGTGAAACGGGTCAGTCGCATAACTTTTTGGTCGAAAAAAGTTACACACTTTTGCTCAAAGAATTGGATCTTGGAAATTTGGCCAACTTTTTTTTCTCTTACTACCTCGCACGCATGCGCAGTCGTTTAGGTCCGACAGTGTTGTCATCTGAAGTTGTTTCGAGCAACGGAAAGGAGGAAAGTGCAACGGAAATAGGCAAATGAGTCTTAATTTTCCGCTTGCCACTCGCTCCTGCAGAAGAGCCTATAGTTCTTGAGTATAATATTTTAAGTCGCTTGGAACGTTAAAATATTTTGATCTTCTCCTGTTTCTGAATAGAACCCATGGCTGAAAGGATTCCTTATAACTTGATCTCTGCAAATCCGTTGACATCGCGAAACTCCTACCACGTTCATACCAAACACTGATATAAACTTGTTCGACTCACGGACCACCGAGCTGAAGGGAGGGGGAGGGGGAGGGGGCAACGGGGGTCCCTCCCCCCCGGTGAGGCCCGTG
>JAOBYE010214323.1:0-17101 GCA_025403585.1 Parazoanthus swiftii
GAGTCCAGGAAAGTAGAGTTTTCTTCTACCATTGCCAATGTTTCGAACAAAATAACTGCAATTAACATGTTCGCTGCCATTCGCCCTGAGCGTTGTATACTGTCACTTACAAAAAAAATTACTACATGTAACATGGCCAGGAAAAAAGTAGAGATATCCTGGACAAACCTGCTTTGCTTGCTTGTTTGAAGCGCTTATCTTCTTCATCTCGTGTTTGAGTCGCAGCAATAGGTCGGGTTTGGCACCTGAGGACAGTCCGTCGGCAGAGAGGCCTGCTTCCTCTTTCTCCTTCTTGTACTGCAATACATCGCAACAAGCATTTCATTTATCAAGTGTACAGAAATCCAAATTAAATAACAGGGACATAGACTTATATGTAACTTATTAAGCAGTTTTCTGTTTTGTAATGGGATCTAACTTGAGAAGTTAGGCCGTACTATACAACTGTAGAAAAAAAGGATTAATATACCCAAAAATGAAACAGAAACTTTTTAATAAGATATTCATTATAGGACTTTAAAACAAAAAAGAATTCTACTAGAGTGAATGAGGTTACAAGCGCAAATGAAAATGCTGGCGGGATAATTCAATACAGTACTCGTAAATTTAGCCAATCAAAATGCAGGAAAATGCCATATTTATTAGAAAATGGCGGACCCATAAAATTAACACATTTATCATATATGGGTTCGCCATTTTCTGTTTTTAAATATGGCTTTCTGGCTAAATATGGTGTCTACTGTATTAATGACCTTATGTATCGCCATATTAAACAGAAAAACTAAATGGCGGACCATTTTAATCAGTTGCTTTTGACCAAATACAACAGAAAACCGTTTTATAATAAGTTATCTTTAACTGTGCACATGCTGATTCCCACACAGGGTGCACCTGGGAATGTAGCTTTGACAAAACGAAATCAGCCATATATTTAATAAATAGGAAAACAGCTCACAGTAATACAAAGATCTGCGTTCGACACAACAGACTGCTTGCTGGTCAAACGCCAAACAAACAGGTTTTGCCTTCAAAAAAGAGATTTATTTCGGTCACGGTCGTGGTTCTGGCCCGGCACCGACCGTTGCCAAGCCGTAACTTCAAACTCTGTACTGAATGCATAAAAGTTGGCCCAAGATAAGGAAAATCAGAAAGTCCTGCAACGGTATTTTATGGTTAAGGGGCGTGTTGAGCCTACAGCCTGTAACGGTACATTCTTGCACAACTACTCGAGGACAAAACACGAATAAAAGCAATTATTTTGCGTACAAAAAGCGGATTTTTTTTCAAATCTTTTCAATTTTTTGAATTAAAGCACTTTCTAGTAACTGGCTTACGTTCTTGATGGTCACTGTGGGTCTGTCACAGTAAATCCTGAGAAGTGATCCCCACGTCTCTAAACGAGGATGAAGTTTCTGCAAAACACGAAGCAAACTAAGCTCGATACACCAAATGACAAGTGAACACTGATTAACGCATGCCGTGTTAATCGGGAACGGCTGTGCTTCCCTCCCCCTCCCTCCCTCCTATGGGAGTTTGTGGTGGAGGTGGAACGAAACTCTAAATTAGACAAAGTCATTGAGTTTGGCCGATTTCTTTTTAAGATCTCTTAGGGGGAAGGGGATGGGGTATAATGTACCTATCGGTGTTAATTATAAGCCAGAGGAGGGCGGGGCATTCAGCACTCACTCCTGCCGCCCAAGGGTCGGATTTTTATTCAATGTTTGTAGTGTAGCTAGTTCTTGCTCCAAGGTGGGATTTCGAACACCTCTACAAAAGTTCCCGGCAACTGCCACACCTTCCCCTCCGGCAGTTAACAATAACTGATAGCCGCATAGTGGCTCATGCAGATAGGCTTAATACAGTAGACACGAACGGGGGAGGAGGGGGGAGGGCGACAATTCCAATGCAAGTGCAAATTGTATTTGGAGTCCGGTACAACTTTAAAAGAAAGAAACTGGAAAAATGGCGGTGACAAGACAGCTCGTCAGTCTGTGTTTCAAGATACCTAACAAAAGAACCCTGTTTCATCGTCTAAAACGGCGATGACTCTGGTGGCATTTCAGCGACCCGAAGTCCTCAGTATAACTAAAATAAAACCAGCTGGATAAGGTTGGTCCATTAAGACAATTAACGAACACAATGACTTCCCACATGTTATAACAATGGAAAAAACATGGAAACATTTCGCGTATGTAGTGCATTTTGATCCTCGTGCCCCGAACTTAACATAACTTATGTTGTTCCTTGTTCCCCTGCGTATTTTTCAGATAACTTTATTTAAGAACAGTAAATCTTTCGAGGATATTTACAAATATACATTGAAATCTAAGCACATAAAACCATTATTAAAAAATAAATAAAAAATTTCAGTTAAGTTTAACATTCACCCAGAAACTGCGGCAGCTTATTTTCGATTCTGAAGTATTTAACAATGTTTATTGAATGAAAAAAAGTTAGTTGCCCGATATCGCCCGAGGCCAGCTTTTTCACCGAGGCGGTCGAGGATTACCACCTTGCATACGTGTTCGTTTCTGGTGCAACTAGTAACGTTTTTCCTGTCTGGCATTCCTTGCTCCATCCGGCAGTTATCACTTGTTTTAGTCTTTGCTTTATTTACTTTCTTCTCATTGTTTTTAACTTGAAGACAATATCTTTTAAAAGAACTTCTCAAAAACAACTGATTTTAGCCTGGGACAACTTCCTTTTAAATAACTTTCAAGATCATTTTAAAATCTGTTTCAAACGGTAACAACTGTACCTGGAGAATTTTCTGTGAAGCCAGCTGCTTTCCAATCTTTTTGTTTCTACAGAGGCCCTAGACAAAAAATACATTGTGCACAAAAACATCAAGATTGGTTCAAGCAAATATATCAAACAGCATTACAAGAAATTGAACTTCGACCAAATAACTGAGGAATACCGTAAATGCTCTAAAAAGCCCCCCCCCCCTTCTCTAAAGAGCCCCCCGCCTTCTCTAATAAGCCCCTCTTCCCTAATAAGTCCCCCTCTAAAACATGAAAATGCCGAAACAATTCCTGTTCTTTACATTTTCACCGTCGATCTTCATGTGGAAGAGTGTCTGAGTTTTCTTGTCTAGTTCTGATTTAAGTACTTCAGTGACTGCCTTTGAGTTGCTCACTGCGCTATTAGTTCCGGGAACAACCAGTCCATTTCTTAAAAAAATAGTGACTCCTTTTTATCAGGAAGTTTAAAATAAGCGCCCCCCTCTCTCTAATAAGCCCCCCTCTGGAAGACGTGAAATTTTATACTGGAGCCCCCCCCCCCCCCCCAAGGGGCTTACTAAAGCGTTTACGGTAGGTTGCTCCGCCGTTTTCCAAAGCTACTTCCTCGTGAATATTTTGCTCAAAAATAATAATCAAAGTGAATTCATTGGACAAATAAACCCTTTCAGAAAACAGAAATGTCAAGGATTGGTCCATTTTGTCGCTATACTGCGTTAAATGTTTGCGAACTTTACCAGCCGAGACGGAGACCGCGTGCTCAAAATTTGCCGAAAATATACTTTCTTTCGCTCTCTTTTAGTGTTAGCATATTTTCCAGGGAATCTCACCATTTAATTACGGCAGAGTGCGAATGGTACGAGCTGTGCACAGCCGGCAGTGATAAAGAAGAACTACTTACAGGGCAATTGATTCGTGACGTTCAGGTTCTCAAAAGCCAAACCCAAAACAAAAGTTTTGTCTTTACGGTAAGGTGCATTCCAACGTGCAAACATTGTAAAATCCTATTGTTTTATTCTTTCCTCGACGCCATTGCCGTACAGCACTGCTTGTCTAAAGTCCCTAATGATTCATTCAACGGGCCAACACTAATAACTTTGCTTCCGCACACCCAGCTGAAATATGTTGCAATTGACTATAGATACTGAAAAAGATGGCGGCCGTACATTTTACCACAATAACTTGCAAACCTAACACAGCCAGTAGGCCCGTAGGCAGAATTTTTGTTGGGGGGTGCAAATTCCTAAAAGCCAAATATATAATTTATGATGGCCGTTTTGCGATATTCATCCCTCCACAGTAACAACGTCGTGTAAACTTGTTTGAAGTTTTTATCCCATTTCTGTGTGCTAAAATTTATGGGTAAATGTAGCGGATGCAATCTTTTCTGCTACGCGTTATAGATGTTTTCCACTTACAGTGGCAGTGTGTTTGCCGCATGTTATCTTGAAACTATGGTTCTGGTTGGTTCCTGGAATGATCTTGAAATTGATGTTAGTTGGGCAGACACCTTGATTTCTGTTGGGTTTGTAAAGAAACTGATTACAACGGGGGAAGTGGTTGTACATCCACATACGACATCTCAACCCAAAACCTTAGGGTATAATTAACAATTAACAACAACAACAACAACAAAAATACCGATAATAATAATAATGATAAAACTAATAATAATAATAAATATAATAACGGAGAGCAGCTGCTTTCCCCCCAAATGTGATTAAAAGATCAAAGAAATGTACCATTATGTACAAGCCTTAGGGTAATTCTTCAAGTACCGTTACTTTACCAACTAAATATTTGTTTTATTTGCACGTGTGTGTGTGTGTATCTACGTATGTTTGTTTGCTCCTAAGCTGTGCCAGCAATACAGGTATCTTCAACCTTTACCCTGCTTATGAGAGCATTCCCTTAGTGAAGTTCCAACACTCACCTTTTCAGACATTCATCCAGTATTTGTGACGGTGAAGGAAGCCCTGTCTTTACACACAGTCCATTCACTTTTGGGTCTTCAATCTTGATTTTGTCAAAGAACTTTTGGAAAATTACAACATTGCTTGTGATCAAAACATTTAAGTTTGCGCAAAGTGCATATGTAATTGTAAAAAAACTAACAAGTTTTTAAAGATTTTGGAAGTATTCTTAGTCCGGTTTTTTGTAGGAATGCGCTGCCCAACACAAATTTCAGAGTTGCTTTGCTTGCTTTTTATTGTTTAAGGCTCGGGTCGAACTACCGAGTCGAACTAAATTAGCAATCAAATTCATGATACATGTATGTTCGACGTTTGCCCCAATTGAGTTCGACAGATTCTATTTTGATCGTCTGACACATTCTGTCCGCCTGCTCTGGCGCCAGAAAGGTAGAACGACTAAAATTTGGCTCGTCAGTTTAACTTTGAAGTTCGACGTTTGACCCAAACAGCCGAAAAATTTAATTTGGCTCGACCCGAACAATAACTTAGTTCGACTCATAAAAAGTGACGCTTGTCCCGAGCCTAAATGTTTCGATATTTATGAGAAACGTCCAATCTAAAGATGGCCACCTTTTTTGGATAACTTTGAAACAAAAATTTAAAATTCAAAGTCTGGATGCCGGATGGCAGCTCTTTCCCACGCAGCTATTTCAATAAGGTTGTACTAGTTCAAAAATAAAGGTTGTCCAGTTCAAAAATAAAGGTTGTCTCGTTCAAAAACAAAGCTTATCTCGTTCAAAAATAAAGGTTGTCTCGTTCAAAAATAAAGATTGTCTAGTTCAAAAATAAAAGGTTATCTCGTTCAAGAATACGGGAATAATCATTAAAACACGAGAGACAACCTTCAGTTTTTGAAATAGCTGTATAAAGCTGAGTGGTTTCTTAAAGCTTGGCTAAACCATTGTCAACTGGTTAAAACTATTGTCAACTGAACTGATATGAGGTAAATAAAACAGGTTTCCCCTATCACACTCTTAATGATCCGTCAAGACGCGACTCACATGTACTTTGGATAGTATTTATGGGATCCCTATAGCAACAAGACACACCACAGTCATGCGTACCTGCAACTCCTCCTTTGATAACTGATAATCCCGCATCTTGTTGAGCAAGCCAGGGATAAAAATCTCCAAGGTAGCCTCTGCTGCCATCTGCTTTGCTTGCTTTTTACTGGCTGCCTCCTCTCGGCCATAGGCGATGCCATCAATCACAACTTCCACTACAAATGGTGTGTTTGCATTTTCTCCCTCATAACACGAGTACTCTGGTTTGACTTTCAGCACCCGCTGACTGTATTCATGTAGAATAGCCACTGGGGTTTTTCCACCAGGGTTCAAAGTCCACTCCTTGTTTTGCTGTTTGCCGAGGCAAACTCCTTTGATGGAGTATGGCAGTGACTCGAGGATTGGCGGCAGTTCTAGTTCCTCTTCCTTAGGCTCAGCTGGTTGTACAACTAAAATGTTTTGTTCCTGTCGTTCTGTTAGTTCTTCAAACTCCCACAACCTTGAGAGATAGCTTTCCAGTTCCTCATAGTCTATAAGTTCCAGGGCCTGTGATGAATTTTGTGTCTTGATAGGTCGCTTGGCAGCAGAATGCCTAACGTTTGAAGAAGAACTGTGTGAATCACTCATGGCCAATTGTTGATCTTTCTTGTTATCACACATGCTGACAAGTTCACTTGAACCACTGCCACTGTCACTGCTGCAGTCTGTGTCATGCTGACCATCGACTCTTCTTGTCTTGGCTGTCACTCCACATTCATGCCCATCATCAACACCAGATTTATCTGCAGTATCTGAACCAGTAGATCCTTCAATGCTCTTCACAACATCCAGGCCACTACTAAGAACATTTCTATAATTAGTAGCAGTTTTCGTTACTGGGCTTTTAGTTACGTGATCAGCATCACCTTCCTCAGAACATGCTGGCAAAGTCTCTTCAGTACTATCCTGTCCCTCACAATTCTCTGCACTTCCTGCTGCATTTAGCATGTTTAGAATGGAGGCTCTTGTTTTGGTAGATGGATTTTGAGTGACGTTATTCTCTGCTGCATCAACTGCAACACAAGTTTGCTCTTGTTTGTTCTTCTTTAGGTCATGGAAATTCTCAGGATCTGGAACCAATGCTTTCAGTTGATGTAAGCAAGGAATTGCTGCAACAGGGACATCGTGCTTCTGAAGGGAAAAAGACATCATTCCAACAGTCAGATGGAGAGTTTAACTTTAGGCCATGGATCCGAGTTTACTTTTGTTAACTTTCATCAAGTTTTGAAGATTGGCTAGGCAAAACTTACAGTAATAACCAGGGCGTAGCCAGAAAAAAGTTATGACTGAGGCAAAATTCACTTAAACGTTTTCTTTCCAGGTATTTAGGGTGTTAACTCATGAATATATTTAAACACAACTTTTTAATCACGGATTATTTGACAAGAGTTCGGTATCAGATCCAGGCACGTAGCTACCAGTAAGCCATGTAAACCCGGGCTTATCAGCTTTTCTGAAACCCTAGCACTTTTTTTCATCCAATTTCTCTCATTTCTGAAAACGAAGCTATAGGACAGATAAAATGGATCCCGTGCTTACAAGTTTTTTTCTGAAACCTTGCCGTTTTTCTTCATCCATTTCAGTCTCTTATTTCTAAAAATGAAGCTACAGGACAGAAAACGGTCCCCTGTCTTAAAATCAAAAACTGGCTGGCTACTCCCCTGAGAACTCTAAACAAAATCAAGATCTAATAAGATAATTTTAGTATATAAGAGCTTTCTTTTAAAAAAGTTTGCGATAGAACGCTGCATTTTGCCCAGAGAAGACAGTAGACTCGAATAATGGTGGCAGATCGTGACAAAGAACATGTGAAATTAACGAGTCTCCAAGCAGCCGCTGTCTGCTTAGTGTGCATTTCCGTGATTTCAGCCGTCTTTTTCGCACTTGAGTATTTCGCATCTGAAATTCAGTCTAACCTACTGCCTCACTGATACGCATTTCCATTGGTTTTTTTATATATTTTTTCAGTTGGTATTTTTATTTATATGTTGTAGTGTGTACTTGAAATTGTCCTTGAAAAAAAAAACAAGAAAAAATATGACTGAGGCAAATGCCTCGGTTTGCCTCATACTGGCTACGGCCCTGATAACAGCAAAGTTGTTTAGTATCGAAATAATGTTCATCAAGTTTTCAGACATTCATGAGTCGACTCTCAACAGTACCTATGAAAACAACTATTACCGGTAATTTAACATTTTTGTTTCAGGAGATGGTTTTACAAATGACCAGCAGCCAGGGCTAATTCTGCAGTATGCCAAATTTTAAGTTGCATTTCCAATACATGAAATGAAATCAACTCCTGACACATACAATGCACATAGGTTTTAAAATATGTCCTGAGGCATCTACAGCTATCCGAATTTGTTTAGACACCTCTGGACACATTCAAACAGCTCTTGATGTCCAGCAGTGTCCAGATGTGTTCAGACATGCCCAGCTCTGTCTATATGTGTTGGGATGTGCATTTATCAGGAGGTGTCTGGACACCTCTATAAGTACCTCTGGACACATTTGGTGTCCACTGGTGTATAGATATGTCTAGATATGAATAGAGGTGTCTAGACACCTATGGACAACTCTGGACAGATCTACATGTAGACACCGAGCTGGTCACCTCTAGACACTTCTGGATAACAAAGGTTTCTAGAGGTCTCATAATGTGTCAGGAGGTGTCTAGAGTTCACTTGATTGCATATTGTTCTTGTCTGAATATTTTTTTTGAGCGGCCTCAAATGACATGTCTTCTATACCTTAAGTTAACAAAATTTGCTGCAATTTTGTTTAAAATAACATCTTTGGAAAATCAATGAGAATAGCCAATTTAGCAAAATAATGTGTAGTGCAATGACTTACATGTAACTTTCAGTGAAAACTTGATTATTGTCATGGAAAGCCAAAGTTGCTCACCAAATGTCAGCTTTAATTCATCTGTAACCATTTGGAAAATTATTGGAGGAAGTTAAGGAGGGGGGGGGGGGGGTGGAATGGACTTCCCTCCCCATCCTTCTTGGGCTGATTTGTTTATGTGAAAAATAAATATTGACCATCCATTAGGGTAAATGTTTAGCTGTCTTATATGCAATCTGAGTTCAGTTAAATAATAATAGTCTGCCATAAACTGGTTATTACCCTAGCACTGCCTCCACCAATGTGATAAGGGCGCGACCATGTGACAACACGAGAGCTGCGATGTAGATAAAGAATTCCTCCACTTCTGTGATTCAGTGCAAGCCAGTCTTCAGGGAGAGCAAGATTTGGAAGTCGTCTTTTCACTGTGAAGGCAACAAGCACAATTTGAATCAAGCATACTCAAATACATGTATCTTCTGGAGATTTTGTTTAGAACTGTTATTATTCATATACCTTTTTTACAATTTACTCCAGTGACCATAAACAATAACTTCAAGTCGAGGTCAAGTTCCAACTTCTCATACATTTGCTGTACTTTGGCCCTAATGGCCTTGACCCGGAGTTTTTGTTCATGACCATTGGGGCGTATTATGAAAGTAGTCTATTGTTAACCTGCTTTCAAGCGATGTAATTGGGGACAAAATAAAATCCACAAAATAGAAATACCTTATCAATACTATTATTTATTAAAAATTATTCCGGTAAACCCACTTGTTTATAACTCATAATTGATTACCTACTTTTGATAACTTTTTTTTCCTTTTGAAGAATTTGTTGCATTTCATCAGAACCTGGTAGGGTTTGTTTCTTTTGTGACAGGTCATTTCCACCTGCATGGAGCTCATCAAGCAGCTGGTCTCTGAAAGACATTTCTATTGCTTCCGTTCCACACTCTTCGTCCGGTCTAAATCCATTAATTGCAGGCTTGAGGGGTTCGCGTTCCTTTCCTTTATCCAATTCATCAGCTTTTCTTTTCCTTCCACGTGATACAACATTGCCATATCCAGTTTTTTGAGACGATAACGATGGCATTTGATCACTGCAGTTAATGCGTTGACTGACCATTTCTGCGGATTCGGCCGGGTTTTCTGATAAGTTTTTCAAAACGTCCTTATCCATTGCATGCACTCGTTTAAAACTGAAAAGAACTATGTGGCGAAAATGAAGCGGTAAAGACAAACGAACACGAAATTTGAAATCGTAAACAACAGCACGCGAGTCGACTTTCGATTTCAACGATACATGATGGCGACATTTTTGTCAGTTACAATGCAAAGTTGTCCACTGCTGTTTGACGCAACCGCAGCAGGAGAGAAAATGTGAAAAAGCTGTTTGAAGCTTGAAAACTCGCAATCTACATGAAACAAAGATCTGTCATTCTCGACAGCAACAGAATCGCGAACGGAAGTGCAGAATCCAGTCTCTCTGGGACAACGCGCAGACTCGAAGAGTTATGTGAATGCTTACACGAAGTACAAGGATTAACAAGTCGGAATGCGTCAGTCTGCAACAAGGAAAATGGCAGATTGTTTCGGGGTTTTGCTCTTGCAGTTTGCCAGCAATCGAAAGTAGCCAAACGACTTACCTCTACAGAAGACAGCAATTATACGTTCTGGGCAAATATCAGCTGTCTTTGCTTGTCAGAAAGCAGATAAAAACAGTATGATACGATCTCTTTCATTGCTCTTTGAACAGTGATCACTTTCTTCTTTGAATATTTTCGAACGTTTGTATTGGATTATTTCATGGACGCCTATTTCGAAACTTTGCTGGCCAAAACGTTGTCATTAAGATGAACTGACGGTCAGTCAACTCTAATCTTGTTTCGAACTTACAGTTTCCATACCCCATGTATTTCCTTTAAAATCTATTAAAAAGCCAATACGTTTCATAAATGAAACTTGGAGTTGGACTCTTAAAAGCCAAATTTATGGGACAAACGGCCTTTTCAGCTTCTTCAATGTTTTACTATACCTGCAAATGTGGATCCTTTTTTGTCCTTGGGCCTGCACACCCCCCTGTCGTGTAATACCTTATTACCTAAAATTCGCGCGTCGTGAAATTAACGCGAGTGACAAATTCGCGTTAATGTTCTAATTTTCTGGCGCGATAGTTTTAACAGCAATAATTTTCTTTATTTCTAGTATGTCAAAAACACACACGAAAAAAACAGGAACCGGTATTTTGTGCTCTTAAAAGTCTTTGTTCATTTGGTTTTTTTTAAGAAAACCATAAGCCTGTTTTAAAATCTTAATACCAGATTATTTCTTCAACTGCCCGCAGCAGAGTCTTCCTCGGCCTCAACCACAGATTGCTCTTCATCGCTATCAGAGCGGTTTTCTTCACATCAATATTTCATTGTTCATCAAAAACGTGTGCGTGGATTTGTTGTATGACACAATCAATATGTTTGTTTGTTTATCAAAAGTTCACGGTTGTACTGTTTTCCCAAAGAAAGATTTTGTTTTGTCAAAGTACAAAATGTTTTATCTAATCGCGTTAATTTTCTTGAAAAAAATTGACAACGTCGGCCCCTTCAAACCGTGTTATATACATGTACCTCGGCGTTAAATAACAATAACAACAACAATAACAATAATAATAATAATAATAATAATAATAATAACATTAATAGTAACTTGATCATTTCTATAGCGCAAAAATCCATGTATGTATGATCTAATGCGCTTTACACATGTATAGTGATCATAATATTACAATAACTAAGTTCTTATATTCATGCACATACACTGATAAAGATCTATATGTTAAAATACTACGAGTACAAATTGTATGCTAATTTTAAAAAAATGACTGTTTTTAGCCGTAATGGAAAACTTTCTAGACTGCCCAAAGCTCTCAAATCGTCTTGGAGGGCGTTCCATAAAGTTGGGAAGCGGCAAGGAACGCCCTGTCTCCTGTTATCTTCTTCATTTTGTGTGGCTGATCAGGCAGAAAGTGCTTTGTATTTGATCGGAGATTATAAAACTTGACAGTGGTTTGGGTTTTATTAACTGACTAATATATGTGGGGGTACTACCATGTATAGCTTTGGATGTGAACACAACTAATTTATACAATATACGGTATTTATACGGTAGCAAATGAAGGTCTTTCATAACAGGAGAAATGTGACCAAAACGCGGGGTTTTCGATACTAGTCTTGCGGCATAGTTTTGTACCCGTTGCAGTTTGTTAATATAACTGGCTGGTAAGCCGTACAGCAGACTGTTACAGTAATCTAGATGTCCAATTACTAGTGCAAGGGTTAATGTTTGTGTACTCTTGTACATTAGGTATTTTCTGATGCGTCTAATTTTTTATAGTATACCAAAGGATAAAAAAAGGATAGTAAAATCGACATTTTAGGTAATAAGGCACGCCCGTAGGCAGGGGGGGTGCGCGGGGTGCCCACGCACCCCCCCACAGACCCAAAAGGGTCCGCATTTGGAGGTCTAAGAAGACGATGAAGAAGTCCAAACGACCCGAAACGACTAAAAAAAAAAACGGCCGTAAGTGTGCTTGTCCCATAAATTTGGCTTTTTAAGAGTCCAAGTTTACGAAATTTGCACCCCCCCGACAAAAATCCTGGCTACGGGCCTGTAAGGTAAATGATTCCTTGACTTGATTTTCAAACATGAGGTCAACTGTCATTTCAAGCCCGTGGCCAGGAATTTGTCGAGGGGTGCAAACCAAGGGCGGCGAGGTACCAGCAAAACAAGGGGACCGATAAGAAAGACGTGAATCAACTTTGCCAACTTTAAGAAAGCAAGGTTTTCCAAATGCACAGATCTTGCTATCTTGCTGTAGATTTAAAGCGTTGATTTTGAAACGTCGACCTCGAGGCATAATTACACTTCAGAATAGAACAATTTCGATATATTTAAATTCAGTCTGAAACAAAAGACATCAACACGAGGCTCTGGGGAATAAAATGTAGAGTTTGTATGAATCATTTGCGCATCGCCGGAGCCTCGTGTTGATGTCTTTTGTTTCAGGCTGAAATTTATTATGTCTATTTAGTACTTTAACCCCTTTCAGCCAAAACAATTTTTCACTCCCAACTGGTTTTGAATCAGTAGCCCCCAAAACACAGTAGTTGCCGGGGAAAAAAAGAATTAGATGCAGATGCACTTACCTTTTAAAAAGTTGAGTATCAGTAAAGAAGACGCGCTGACGCTCAGAGGACTGGAACTGAAGTTATGGCCGCCATCTTGGTTGGGTGACGCGCTGTCTTTAGTGGTATGTGGAGGCCATCCATGGTATGATTGATGATAGTTTTTACCGGCAAACCTTGAGATGGAGCGGACTAACGTCAGTGATCCTTGATATGGAATCTAGACCACCACCGGACCCATATTATGTTCTACGAGGCTCAGCTGGGGCCGTAAATGTAACTAAGTTTGCTCCTCTCGAAGTTGCTCCGGAGGGACTGCTTGCATCTGGGTAAATCGTACTGTCATTCTTTATAGTTTCTATTTGTATGATTCAGCTGCATCTTAGGTCTATCGCAAGGAGGGGGGTGTCGGCCAGAAATGTTTACCACAGTACTACTCGTAGGCATTCTCTACATAAAATGATAAATTAAACGTGACTACAAGTCAAATGTAATTTTTTTAAGTGCCCATTTAAATTGAAAGATTGCATTGCTTTAATAATAATAGCTTAGAACATTGTTTCTTGCACTCTGCTAGTATTTTCCAGTGTTTTTCTGGTGGATTGAAACAGTTTTACAGTCTTCGTTGCCACTGAACTTTAGGAAAGACTTACTCATTTGTAGAGGCAGAATACTCCTACTTGTTGATAGCTGGTGTTACTATTAATAGCCTTTAGCCTCGGCAATTGTTGCTCTTCCACAGAAACTTGTGTTACCAAGGCAACCTTACAAGGCCTCAAAATACCTTATTTTTAGCATAAGGTTGCGTTTTACACAAAAATTAGTCAGTGAACTTCCTTTTTATTTCATCAAAACTGTTTGCACATCAAAGAGAACACTTAAGGAAATTTTAAAAAAATTCTGTCAAAATTAAGGTGGCACCAGTACTTCTTGACAGAAATTTTTGAAAATTTCCTTAAATGTGCCCTTTGATGTGCAAACATTTTTTATGAAAAAACAAAGAAAGTTCACCAACTAAATTTTGTGAAAAATACAATCTAATGCTAAAAACAGGGTGCATTTGAGGCCCTGACAAGTTGCCTTGGAAACAGAAATTCTGGTGGTAGTACAAGGATTGACAAGGTAAAACGTTGTTGTAACACCAGCTAGCAAAAACTGACACAAATCCATCATGATGTTTGAGAAAGCCTTTCATAAAGTTCAGTGCCACAGCAAATAGAAAACAGGTGGGAGCCACCTTAATAGAAACTTGGGAAATTTGGGGTCTGTCACTGAAGACCAGCCTGAGGACAGTTCTAAATTGGTTTCAAGGTTAAATGAGTGACTTATTAACTCAATCACTGTAAAAATTTTCAAAACCACAGATAGCAATGTCAGTAAAAGCTGCCAAATCTTGCATATATGCCAAGATACAAGCCCGGGGGGTTACTCCCTATAGTTGGATGCTGGGGGAGCTCATCGTACTTTTTGGCAATGTAGTATTTTTTAGGGGTTTTCCCGGGCAAAACCTGCGGCTTGAGAATACCTGGTAATTTTTAGGGGTAATCCTGGTTATAATAATAACAATACGCTCACACACTGTTACCAGAACAGTGTATATTTTGATGGATACAGCTAACAATAAATCGCATTTGACTTTAATATTACTGAAACTTTGCATTTTAGACACAATGTATAAGTCAGAGAGGTATATTTATGGGTAGCAAAATCTGAAAATCTTTATTTAGGTTTTCAGATGAGCTCCCCTGACAATTTACAAAGGGGGTACCCCCACCAGGGAACAAGCTCAACCATGTAACATTCTATGTGGGTTTTAGAAAATAGAAGTAAATGCAGTAAATATGGACAGAACTTATAGTCTTGTTCAATAAAGTCCAAACCTACCCCGTGCAAGTTAGATTAAATGATAATCTGTAAGAGTTTCAATAGTTAAATGCCAATAAAGTATTTTCAACTAGATCATCTAAAGGAATTGTAAGTCTGTGGGACCTGAAGACTAAGAGAACCAGGCAGACCTTGGATGGCCATGAAGGGAAAGGCATAATTGGGCTGGAATTCCTTTCCAATGGTACTGTCATAAGGTGAGTTTGTGAATGTAATATTGACAGCCAACATGTGTGTGTGTTTTTGTAGAGCGAGGGGGTGGGGTGGTAATTGAACTTAATTCCCACACAAGTGATATTTAGATAGGCTTGTCCCATTTAGCAGAGCTAGTTTAAATGGAGGCCTGTTAAAGTAGACTTAACTTACAGACATACACTGTTTATGAAATTTTAGGTAGTTGAATTGAAACTGCAAATACGAAAAAAGTACTAAACATATTATGGAAGTTACAAAAATAATTACTTCTTTAACTTGTTTTTGAAACTGGTCAGTCCTCTTTCGCTTATTTTCTAACACAAGCTGGAAGGTCATTTCAAGTTTTTGCTCCATGATATTAATTATTTAAAAGAATTTTGGTATTTTTATGTTTTTGCTCCAGTTAATGAGCTTCAGGCCCTTGTATTTATCTTGTTTTCTGCACAGCCAAGGAAAAGATGGATTTGTGAGAGTGTGGGCAAGTGCTGTAAATAGTTATCAACTTGCAGCAAGCATAGATGTTCCTGCCATTAGTTTTTGTAAAGTTTCTACATTAAAGAAAGGTAGGTGGAAGTAAAATTGTGTTAACATTTTTAAGTGATCTTCAGATGTTCCAACAATTTCACCCAAGATATTGGTCTTTTGAAATACTCAGCTTTGGTCTGCTGTGTATGTGACCCCCCCTGGAGAAAATAACAAATCTCAGATTCATTTATACAGCTGAGTCAATTGGAGCAAGTCAAGTATAGTATCTTGCTAAAAAACAAGAAGCAATGGTCAGGCCTGCAGGGTTCGAACTTGAACTCACAACCTGATGCTAGGTTACCAGTCAGAAATGATGTTACCACTCGCCACAGCATCCAGATGGTATCACCAGCTAATGATATGTTTCAAAGGAGACTCATTTTGGCAGTCAAAACAAAGCTTGAAGTTATTTATTCACCATTACACTCTTTTTGCAGATTTCAAACACTTCACAGTATCAAACTAAAACAAAGTTCCATTTGTATATAAATTATAGAATTTGTATGTAATAAATTATAGTGTGTGCTAGGTTAGCACAGTTGGTAGTGACAGTAAGATCTCTGATTGCCAATCGGACAGTTCTGGGTTCAGTCCCCTTTTCTTCACACCATCCATAGACAGGAATGTTAAGCCCACCATTGGTCTAGTCTCTCAACATTCTGTCGGGGGACTTAAGAGATCCCACACACTCCTGAAAAAGAGTAGGGTTGTCCCGGTGATGCTGCCTGTGAGTGCATAACTTAATGTCTCAGTCAGAAATCATTGCAAGCCAGCAGTGTTTTTCTTAAGGCCGGTACACCGGTACATTGTACCGACGTTCCCCCATAGCTGTACAGCCTTTCCGAGCAATAGTGTCAGGCAAGTTTTTTTAAGTCACCAGATGCACAAAATTACATCATTTTCCAGGACTCTAAACTTCAAAAATGTTCTTGGGGATGCCCCCAGACCCCTCTTGATGCTTGCACCTTCTGCGCTTGATGACTTCCAACTCAGGTGTACCTGCTTTCTCACTTAGTGTACTGGTAGGTGAATGATGTGTAAATGCTTGCCCAGCTCTATGTTGATATTCAAACAATATCCAGAGTTTTGTTCTACAGATGGAAGCCCCTGTTGGATAGCAGTTCCAGCTGAAGAACAGTCTCAGGTGTAGTGCTTTGTGGACTTTGAGGGCTTTGTTTGCATATACCAAGTCCTGTGGAACATTTGCTCTGTTCTCATGCTTCTCTCTCCCTTCAATTCCATAATAAGTTCCAAGCTATCATCAACATCTTTGTATAGGCCCTGAGCTTACACTTATATTTTAAGGGGGTATTTGGGAGCGAGTAGCCTGTATTGGGGGAACTTATAACCAGAAAGAAATGTGTTTTGAAGTGTAGCAAACCTAAGGTAACAGTCCCCTTACTAAAACAATTGATTAGCCCAGAGGGGATATGCCCCATAACTGACTAATGTCTGGGTATGTGCCACCCTTAAGAGTACAATTTTCAGTCTGCTTTGGTCAGGAAGAGGATTTACATTTTGCTTGATTAATCTGGAAAATGATATGGTTTACCTGGATAATCTGTAGACAATATACATGTAGTTTTCTTTTATTGCTTTGAGATTTGGTTGGAAATGTGGTATTAATTTCTTCCATTTGGATTAACATTGAAGGATTTGATGGCACACCCCTACCCCAAGATGTGGGTTAGTACCCCACCCCCACCTCGACTT